>VDFB02224229.1:0-15930 GCA_007258455.2 Sequoia sempervirens
GCCAAAAAATGGGGACATGACAATGCCTCTTTGCTGTAGATGATCATTTTGATGTCTAGATGATATATTCATGCAATGTAGAGGATAAAGAGTTACATCTTTTCATTCTAGATTCATTGTTTAGACATTGTATTGGCTATTTATATGCATTAGAACTCAATTGAAATCTTTCAAGCAAACCCAGCAAACTGAAAAATTTAAAATAGCAAGATAAGACTTAACATGACAACTGTTTGACAATATTACAAGGACAGCAAGTGAAGAGTTTTTGAGTCTAATTTGGTTAGGCTCTTCACAATTTAAGAAGGCTTTTGGCATTTATTCTTCATATTTTGTGAGTTGGCATCCAGAGGAAGAGAAATATCTTTTTCTTCTCATCAAGATTTGGAGGCTCAAACGGAGTGCTTTTCCAGTTTTCTTCATGGATTCGGGATTGGCAAACACAAAGGCACGCTTTTTCATGGTCCAATCTTTTAGGACATTGTATTTCAGAAACAAGTGGTCAGCTTTTTTAGTTTTCATCGATCTCGGTCCATCTACTTTTTGCTCCTCTCGAAGATTGCAAAATTTTATATTTCCAAAAATCTGCTTTTCCGGCACTTTTTTGGGAAGCCCTCATCTTTTTCAAGATTTGACGAACTGGATCTCTTCAGAATGTGATTGTCTACAAAACCCAGGTCTCAGCTTTTTTCCGAGAATATGCTTTTTGGAGAAAAATCAGCAATCTATTTTCAGCAATTTGTGCAAAACTTTTCCAAACATAGGCGTGTTCACAATCAAAATTCAAGTTTTAAAACATGCAGTATTCTCCCAGCTTTTTGGCAGATATAGTTTCCCAAAATTATGGTGTTGAAGTCACCTTTTGGGGCAGCGATGTTTTCCAAGAATAGAACTTAAAGCAGCAGTTAACTCGATGCCTTTTCTGAATTTTCTTGCTATTCTTGTCTCATGCTTAACTATTCTTTGTGAAAGAGGAAAAATCAAATTGCAATAGTTGGAATTTTCCCTGGTTTTTTGTTTTAGTAGGATGTTAATTAGTTGTCATGTTTTAGGTTTAGAAATAAAGCTTGCAAGTTGGCAAGTCTAGTTGTAAAAGCAAGGAGATTTTAGGGTTCCCTATTCCTTGTTTGTGTATAAATAAGGGCAGCCTTGCCCATTATTTTCTTAACAGTCATTGTGATAACAAATTGCTGAGCCTACTTTTGCCTGCAACTTTGTTATTCAGTCTCTGTTCACTTAGTGTAAGAGCAAGTTTTCAAGCCTATTTTGCTACAAGTTATTGTTCAGTTAATGTTTAATTTGTGTCAAGTGTAATCTGGTTGATCGCTAAACTATAAGTCTGTTATTGCTACAAATCTATTGTCCCAGAAGTGTAATCGTTATTAGAAATTTGAGGAAGGAAATATTATGCTTACTTTGCTCTGATCTACTGTCTCAGATTTTGTTTTATGTGTTTTGCTTATATAATCTTTATTTCAGCTTGCATCTAAAAGAACAATGAGTCTTCAAGTGTGCATTGGAAGTGAGTTTATTTGAGTATTTGTGTTGAATCATTCCTCGTTTACTTCTAACTCTCAAGCTTTGAGTTTACTTGAGTTGCTAGAAGCGTCATTAGTTTAGGCTTAGTTGTAGTTGAAGTTCTAAAAAGAGAAAACCTCAACTGCGACGCAAAGAGTTTTATAACCTTGTGCTCTTAGCTGAGAACAAAAAAGATTGGCAATAGTTTAGTATTCTTTCTTTTTAAGCATCATCAACAAAGAGGGAGCTTGCCCTCCTAATTTGAAGAGCAGTTCAACTATGCATAGCTGTCCGTTTCTAATCCGCACTGCAAAGTTGCAAATTGAAACACCAATAGTCCCAATTCTCAATCAAGCCAGAACCTTCGACAAGGAACCTTCGAATTGGTGCTTGGTGTTGGTTCCAAATCGAGTCAGAACCTCTACCAAGGAACAAAGAAAGGTGAATGGTGCTCAATTCTCACTAAGTTTGGAACCTTCAAAACAAAACTAAAGGTATTGGTTCCTACTGGGCTCAAAATCCCCAATCAAATGGGAACTAAAGAACGCAACAAAAGATAGGTACCTAGCGAAGTAGGAATTGCCAATGGAGGGTAGCCAATGCCTAGTTCCTTCTAAGATGGAAAGCTTCAATGAAGAACAAAGACATTCAGTGAACCGATGAGGAGACGAAGCGATGAATTCAGGATGATAATTAAACTGCTGGAAAACGGTTGAACTACCTTCACACAAGGTATATATGGGAGAAAAGACAATTGTCGGAAAATTTTATTTTGGTTGGAGGATTTTCAGATTAGAATAGAGAGAGACGAAGGTTGAAAGGTATGTAATCAAGATTGTATTCCTATACTCCTGCATGTTGTAGCTAATAAAATGATTTGAATTGTTCATGTGTTTGAACATTTGTTGCAATTGTTGATTGTTGAAGCTCCATGATTGGGTTGCCTGATAAGGTACCCTAACCACAGTTGCACTACAAAATTTATGTTACATATATATATATATAATTCAGAAAACTAGTTGTCACTCAATCATGAAAGAGAACTTCAAATTTTTAACAAAGGAAAAAGGTTTATCTTGACTGTGGGTCATGCCAAACATCTTTAGCCTTTGAATTTTGGTGCTGAGGATTAGATGTTGAAAATGAGCTGAATGAAATTAATATTTATTTTCTTGAATTGCTGTACTTTATGTGGAATCAAATTTCATTGGAAAGATTGATATTTATTTAAATTAAGGTAAAAGAAGTGACTGTACTTTGAAGAGTGTCATACAATATGAGGTAATTAAGTAGTGCATAAAGTCGAAAAGGAAGTCTTTCAGTTTTGATACGATTTCTTAATGTTTTGGTAGCACCTCAAATACCTTGATAGTGGGCAATTAATAGTTGTTGATATTTTATTTAATGCCACCTTTATCCTTTGGAGGAGTTGCAATATTTTTTTAAGGGATTGTTGATTATTTTAAAAGTGTTGTATCATTCTTTGCAACAGTCCATATAGCAGCATAATTGTTTGAGGGAAAAATTGACCAAACCAAAAAATCAAGATTTTTTGAAAAATCGTGAAAAAATCAGGAAAAAATCGGATTTGAAAAAAAACATAAAAAAATTAGAAACATATAATATACTATATTTTAGAAAATATTATTTAATAATTTATTTTATTACATAATTTAAGTTCATTTTAAACATGAAAATTAATAATATAACTTGTGCTTTCTAAAAAACTTAATTTATTTAATATTTACATATATTATTTAATAAATTTATTTAATTATATAATTCCAGTTTCATTTTAAAATTTTCAAATAAACAATAATAGAACACTAAAATATTATTTAATAAATTTATTTAATTATATAATTTAATTACATAGTGTACAGTACGAGGGCTCAATCGCATAACCAGGCGGGAATAGATGATTGGCCTTGTAACAACAAAGTCGATTCGCGAGTCAGATCCTTGTGGTCGCGTGAGAGTTTTCAGTATGCTTGCTTACACCATCCGGTCACAACACAAAATGAGTCATCTCGGTCGCTAGGAGGATGAAGTTAATAAAACTAAGCGGCCTTACCCTGCCTCCCATTTTTTGGGGTTTTGTGGTGCTGCACTGAGGTTCCAGTTTTTATGATTTTTTTGCCGATTTTTTTCCGCGATTTTAACTTCGATTTTAATCTGATTTCTGGCGCGAATTTCATGATTTTTTGAGCAGTCGCCAATAAAAATCGCGATTTTGGCAGTGGGAATAAGCCCGCGATTTTTTAAAATGTCAGCGATTCTAGCGATTTTTGCGAATTTATCTTCATACTCCATACTATTTCCTTAATTAAAGTTCACTCCATTTTGAATATTATTTTAGTTGGTGTAAGGAGGCTGCAAGATGGTATTTATCTCAGTGTTTATCAGCTTGTTCAGTCTTGCATAATTATATCCATCATCGCTATTGATTACTTTGATGAGATTGTTATTTGTTCATGGATGCCTATTATTGGTCATTACAACTGATCTTACCATTGCAATAGTGTGGTTGAAAAATGATAATTAGTTATAAGATTGTAATAGCAGCCGATTGAGAGAATCTAGTTGAGTGTTTGGATCTCATTTTCAGCTGGTTGAACAGCTGCAATAGCATTTATAATTTATTATTTATCAAGTATTTCTGTAGCAGATTAATTTTCAAAGGATAAATTAATCTCCAATTGTTGTATATTGTTCCATTCATATCAAAATATGTTGCATTTCCAGTTAATCAAATTTGACATTACATCTAAGTTGTATAAATAATTAGATCGAATGCCAAACAAAAATTAAATATTTTATTAAGTAGGCTTCCAATTACTATCAAATTATCAATGATCATCATGATTATCAGAATAAACTCATTTTTTGGTCTATGATATGTATTGAACTGTAATTTTGGTTTATATGTGATGGAAATTAGTAATATATTCTATAAATTCAATAATATATGTTCTTTTGTAGAATATTTTAAAAAATTTGTATTTTCAAATGTTTGATAAATTTGTTGAATTATATCTAAGGTTTTCCCCAAGTTTTTTCCAAGTCCCAAGTTTTTAAAAAATTTGGGCCTATCAAATAATTGTTAGAGTTTTTCAACTATGAATCCTAGATTTGAATATTGAAGAGTTCTCATTGCTTATCATTCAAAATTGTGAATATATGTGCAATTCTTTGCTATATAGCTTGAACTTGTAAGTTTGGATGGCAATTCTGCCAAGACATGGCTAATTGTTTAAATTTTCCACAATGCACACATTGTAGCACTATGCGGCTTGTTGCCAATAAGTTAGCATCCTGACCACCATATGCTCTCACCTTGCCCACAACAAGATTTAGGTGATCAGAAAGTGAGAGTTTATGCATTTCATGCTAATATTTGTGAAAATAAAAAAAAATAAGTTTTGGGACATCACAATGACAAAACCTATCATAAATAGAAGCTACTTCAAGTTAATTTCTAACATCTTGTTGGGAATTGAGCTCACTGATTAAATGCCTCTAACTAGCTAGTTGCATCCGTACAACTCAAAACAAAAATTAATACCCATAAAAAGAATTATAATTGAGAGATTGTCTAATGTACTCTCTTAGACTAGTCATATCTTGAAATATTCCCCCTCAATTTTTTCCCAAAATTAACACACAAATCAGCAACCAAACACTGATTAGCGCTAGCCCCAAATGCAAATCAAAAAAAAAGATAACTCTAACCAAGAATGTTCACCCAGATCCCAATGTGGGCGAGGTGATAGCATATGGTCAGAGGATCGTTAGGCATAAACAGAGCTGAAAGTACAATTCATCTGCTGATCCAGGCATCCACGAGCGGTGGAAATACTCCACTTATTCAATGGGTGAGTTTATAACAATTATTAGGCGGCAAGTCAGCCTTTAAATCCACTCTTCCACTTATTAACGTGGGGGCAATACTGTCCACACAACCACTTATAATGTGGGGGGAACTTACAAACAAGAAAGATGTTTATTTTAAAACTCAACCACTCAATTGTGGGAGTGTAAAACAGATATAAAATTGCAGCAATAAAGAAAGAGCTGTTAGTACTACTAATCAGCTTTACAATAATTAAAATAAGCTGCAAAACTCAAAGATATGCTTCCTAAATCAACCAATAGTTAGAGTATCACTTCCTCCAACATTTACAATGATTAAATGATATGAAATTGAAGCACAACCAGCAAAACACCAATATTTAATAAGTCTGATATAGAAACAGTGTTAACAGAAAATCAGACCAGCAATGTCAAACCTCATAGAAATGGACGTAACTTCTTCGAATCAGCTCGGAATGCTCGCAAACCACAGCCAAATGACAGCTAGGAGCTAGGCGCCCAAACACTAAGGAGAAATCGAACCAGAAACAGCAGCAACAGTAGGCACGATTCCCAAGGCAACAAGCATGAAGGTACGGCCCTCTTGAAGAAGTCGACCTTCTTTAGAAAAATCAGCAATCAGAAATAAAATCCCAAACATTGCAGAAAAGGTCGCCCCACATAGACATACAGCTCAGACGAATACCCAAAATGATATAAAAATCAGAGGCGAAGCTATGAGCATAAATTTGCTTCAGCCATTGACATCAGCAGTACAAACAGATTATAAAACAACCTGCTTGTAATCAAAAACATCATTGAGCACTATCCACACTCCTGAATGAAGCATGGTCTTCAAAAATCTTCCTAGGAAGCCATAGTTTCAGGCCCGAAGAAAGAATGATTTGCTAAGCTTCCCCTTAGCCAGGTTCTGAATTCATTCCAGCAGTGTAACTTTGCTGTTCAAAAATATGCATAATCAGCTCTTCACAAAACAGCAATATATAAGTTTCAAATGGCACATGAAACACTACAAATTCCAAGAAGTTGAATCACTTCAACTTCCAAGAGGGACGCCACCTTTTAGCATTTTACTTTTTGAAATATTAAAATATCATTCAACTTCCCCTTTAGGTGCCCATTTCCATATTGCAACAATAAAGCATTTATTAAATAATTAAATGCTCACTTGACCCCTTAATGTCCCCTTCTTTAAAACAACTTGAAGGTTTGTGTATTTTGGGGCAAGAACTTCACATACTGAACTAAACAACTTGAAGTCATTAAGCCTAGGCATGGGGTACAACTTCAAGACATGAAAATTGACTAAGTCTGAAACTCAGTCCAAGGAGATAACCAAATACAATGCCAATACTGAAACTGATGGTTTAGCAAGGTGACTTGAGCTGAACTGTTGATGATGCCACTGCCAAAATTAGACTTACTATAAATAGCCAACTTACTATAAATAGTAAATTCACATCAAAACCAACAGAAAGCCAAAAAAAACACTGAACTGCAAAGGATTGAACTGCTGCTAGACAGATACTGCTAAAAGATAGACTTGCTAAAAATAGCAAACTGCTATAAATAGTAAGTCTACACAACATCCTCTAAATGCCAACTGAGCAATATCACGACTTACTATAAATAGTAAGTGTTTCCAAATATCATTTGAGCACAAACCTTTTACATGCAAACCCTCGAAAAAGCATCTAAAAGAAGAAACCCTAATTTTCTGCTTCAAGTTAGCCTACGGATTTCTGGAAATAGGTGTTTACTCCAGTAATGGTATTTCAATACACTATAGAAGTAAACTAGAAACACTATGTCATTGAGTATGTAAAAGCATTCACAAAACAGAACAAATGTATATGAAGCATTGCAGTCTTTATTCATGTACTTGTAGTATTACATTATCATATCAACACACCCCCCACTACGAACCAAACAGCAACATAAATAGTTAACCGGTGTCAGTTGAGAGCACCAACCGTCGGCAACTGACCCGTACTAACTAATCCCGAGTGCTAACTAATCTCGAGTGCTAACTAACCCGAGTGCTAACTAGTCCCGAGTGCTAACTAATCTCGGGGACTAACATTATTTATTTATTCATATTTGCTAATTAACTATTTAGCGGCTTACATCATCCCCCCCTCAAAAAAAGTCATCTTCCCAGACGACAATTACAATACTGGGAGATCAATACATAAAATTTCAATGAGAAGAGGGTTGAGAGGACGTCCCTGGTGGTTGGGGGACTGATGAAGTAGTAGTTGGAGTGGTCAGCTATCGTAGTCGGTACACCTCCTCTATACGCTGCTGAAAGTGACAAGAGGCCTTCAATTCCTTCTCTAAAGTGGTCTTGACCAGGTGCATTGCCTCCTTCAAGTTTTTATTGACCCTCTCCAGTTCTTTGTCTTTTTCTGCCATTTGGCGGCCCATCTCCTCCTCCAGTGTTTTCATCCTCTTCTCCATACCCTAAATGCTTGTATCCCGAGTGATCACTTCCAGTTTCTCTTTCTCCAACAAGCGAGTGAGCTCCTGTATTTGTTTTCAAAGGATTTTGCCTTGTCCTATATTTTACGAGAAAGGGCAATGGCTTGATCCGCTTTTCTCGTCATTTTGTTTAGATGGATCTCATACTCTCGACAGGCTAGAAATAATGTCCTATAGGCTGTCTCCATCTCAAATAACTGTGCCACCAACTTGTCATCTCTCCCATGCAGAACTGGCCTCTTTAGAAACCAAGCAGCCATCATTTCTGATGTCTTCTTTGCCAACCAATCACCAGTAAATATCCTGTCAAACTCTCTACCACTTCCTGAGTTCATGAACTGAATGATCCTCCGTGCCTCCTGCTCAGCTATGGGTGAGTAGTTCCGGTGCAGTGTCTTTGCAATGTCAGACACTTCTTGGATGACCAACGTGTTGGCATTTAAATTCGCACCTCTGGTATGCATATTTGAAACGGACAGCTATGCACAGATAAACTGCTCTTCAAATTAGGAGGGGAAGCTCCCTCTTGCTGATGGTATTCAAGAAAGTAAACTAAAACTAAGTTGCCTATCTTTTTTATCAGCTAGAGCACAAGGTTTATAAAACACAAACGCCGCAGCTAAGATATTCCGATTTAAGAACTTCAACTACGACTAACTTAGACTAAAGACGTTTATAACTTCTCAAATAATAAGCAGAGCAAGAGAAACTAGAAATGAACAAGGTAGATTTCTGACAAAATACTTCCATAAACTCTTTCTCAACGAACATCTACACACTTCAATGTAAGTTGAAATCAAGATCATAAAAGTAAAACACAAATAACGGAAATCTGAGATTTTATATCAAGGCAAAGGAGGCTCATGATTTTATTACTCAAATCTCTGGAACATAACTCTCTTCTAACATGCCTGGAACAAGAAATTGCAACTAAAGAGGCTTGCAATCTTGCTCTTTACACACTAGAAACAGCAATCACACTAACTCCTTGTTGGCTAAAGAGGCTCAACAATTTGCTATCACAACACAATTGAACTGAAACTGAATAACAACTTGCTGCAATACAGGCTCGCCATTTGCTAACACAATAACCATTCCCGAAACTAATGAGCAAAGGCTCTTATTTATAGGCAAGCAAAGGAGTAGGGAACCCTAAAATCTCCTCGCTTTCACAATCTAGGGCTTGCTCAGCAAGCAAGCTTTATTACTAAATCTAGAAAGAAGATAACATCTAACACCTAAGAAAGTAGAAAAAGCGGGAAGCGCCAACTATTACATTTATCTTCTTTCTCTTCTTCAAAGAATGGATAAGAGTCATTCCAAGAATAGAAAGAAAGCGGAAAGAAAGCTTCTAGATGAAAGCCGCTTTAAATCTCAATCATATCCGCTAAAAAGCAGGAAACTGGGTCCTAGTCAAGCGCATTGATACTATCTAAGGCAATATTTTGATCCTCCAAGATCTCCTCGCCTTCTATGATCAAACTTAGAGAATCTTTGACTTCTTCAGTTGCTTTATGAGTTTTATTCTTGAAAAACATCGCTGCTTGAGAAGATGACTCACTAATTGATAACTTGGCGGCTCTACAACTTTATGCTTCTGACACTTCGCTTGATTTCCAACAAAAAGAGTATTGCATTTCTCGATACCTTCCTTTTTCTCATATCACACCTTCTCTCGCTCTTCACCGATGATGAAGCTTTGACATAGGTTGATTCAAATTTTTAACTCGAGGGGAATGTACTCCATATTGAAAACCTTGAAGAATGACTGTAAACTCGCCTATGTTCAAACAAGTCTTGAGCAACTTTCTATTTTTAGAATGCTGGTTTTTCGTCTTCAAACGGACAAATTTTTGGAATTTTTTTTCTGAGATATGGGTTTTGCTCAAAACTTTGTTGCAAGACAACCCAGATCGTCCGTTTTTGAAAATCTTGAATTTTGACCTAAAAAAAGAAAACCCCTAATTTCTTCTAATTTTTCACCTAAAAGCTAGCACTGGTTTTATGAATAATACAATTTGAATGAACCTGCCTGATCGGGAGGAGAAACACCTATTTTGGCTGACTGAAAAGCAGCCAACCCTAGAATTTGAAATTTTCTTGAAAAAGTTTATGATATGGGTTTTCGTGAAGACTGCTTTTGAGAGGACCCGATGATCAAAATTTGCAAACTCAAGTTTTCACCGACATGCAAGGAAAAAGCAGCCGCTGCAATCCTTACGAAAATTTTGAAAGATTCTTCGTGAAGAACGAGTTGAACAGACCTAGAAGGCTGAAAATTGAAATCTTGATCTTCTCCTCAAAAATTTGATCTTCTAGATGACAAAGCATGAAAAGAAAGATCTTATGTTGTCGGGTCCTGGAAATTCATTTTTATTATGAAAATCAGCAACCCGCCTTTTTGAATCTTGGAAATTAAAACTCTCAAAGTTATGCTCACTTTTCTTCTCTCTTTAAATAAGCGCAAAATGGATGAAACCCAATGGAAGAGATGTCTTAAATAGATTTAGGGCTTGAAATAGTTTTGCTTTCTTTTGTTTTAATCCATACAAACCCTAAAACCTTCTCATGCAATGAACTTGGACATTCACTTCAACTTGCAATTTTGAATCTTTTGAAAACTTTGAAAATTTCACTAAGGCATTGTAGTTAAAGTCCCTCTTTGACCAGGAGGCTCTATGGAAGTTAGCCTCTACTTTGAGAATTTCTTTCTTTAACTTCCACATTTTGACCCCTTACTTTGACCTCGATCTTCGGCTTCTAGATTGATCCAATGAACGAGCTGGACGATTCATCGCGTAGCCTGACTGTTTATGAGAAGATTGTTCTGGAGGCGCCTTTGACGGAAAACTTCATTTTGACCTTCAAATTCATGGGAGCCCATTTCCGCGGGGTCTAACTTTCACAAGCAAAGGTTAGCCATTTTTTCATGATTTTCGATTTCTTCCATTTCCCTTGATCTTCTAATGAAATCTCGATTCCCGAACTACTGATCCGTATCGATCCAGTCGACAGTCCACCGGATAGCTTGGTTAAACCGACGTAGGATGATCTTAGGAAGGTAGAAGTGGTGTAATCTCCGCTACTTCACCTCTGCAAGTCCTCTGAGCTCTTTCTCTCCGTGGGGTTTCCAATCTGACTTCGACGAATTTTTTTTATTTTCTACTATCTGTGGCTTCGCTTTAGATGATCTTGTCAGATCTGGAGTTCTAGGTGTCGGATCAACTGATGGTTTGGCTTATCGCGAAGCTGAGAAGATTTTGGAAGGGGTCTTCTGGGGATCACTTCACCAAAAAGTTAGATTTGGGCCTTCAAAAGCTTGGGCGCCCTTCTTAGCTGGGGGCGCCCAAGTTCACCAGACTTAACCATTTTCCTTATGTTTTCAACTTTTCTTCAATTTTGACCCCTGGTTTGATCCTAATTACTGGATGTTCGGATGATCCGATGGAGGAGCTGAATAATTCATCGCGAAGCTCGACTAATTCTGAGAAGCTCACCCTGGAGACACTTCTGGCTAAAAACTTCGTTTTGATTTTCAAATTCATGGGAGCCCATTTCCTCCAGGGGCTCCGAACTGCTCCAGACTTAGAATATTTTACCTGATTTTCATCTTCACTTTTGAATCGTTATTCCATACTTTTAGCTCGATCTGGATTTTCCAAAGAACGACAAGTCAGATGCTCTGACGAATACAATAGTTGCAAAGTTGATTGAATTCTGGAGAGATTGAGCACATTTGCAAACCCTTATTGTTGAGTTAGGCCCCTCAAAGTTGGGCGCCCCTGGGCACCAGGGGCACTGAAAGTTCCCAGAGTTAGAAAATTTTCTGATATTTCCATGATTTTCACTGTCTCCTATTTGAAATTGCTTCGTTTGATCTCGAATTCTGGGTGACTGGATGATCTGTTGACTGCACTACCGGACTTGCTGCGGAGCTGGGAGGATTTTGAACAAATTTGTCTGAGAGAAGAAACCCTAATTCTTGCATTTAATGCCCTAAAAAGATGGGCGCCCTTCTTCACCTGGGGCGCCCAAGTCAAGCAAACTTAGTCAAAATCTGGTAAATTTCACCTTCCTTCTTCATTCAACATGCATGTTCATCATTTCGTCTTTTGTTCAATGCTTGATCATTGAATCTAACACCTGGCAGCTGACTGACCTCCATTGATGACCTCAGAGCTCCTCATATACTTCTGAAAAAGCAGAATAGACCCACTAGGGAAAAACTAATTATTTTAAGATTCTGACTACACCAGCCTGATATGAACGTATTTTGAACCAATCAAAATCAATTTCGACCCTGGCGGATAAACTTTCTATTTTTAGAAAATTTTGCCAGTATCCGTTTCGAAAGAAACCCAGAAAAGTTATTGTTTTTAGGAAATTTCTAAAAATAGCAGTTTTCCTTAAATTTAGGGATGAAAAACTGAGATCTGGGTTTTGTAGGTTAAGCTGCTCTGAGCTGACCCAGATTGTCATATTTTGAAAATTTTGCACTTTAACCCCTCATGCAAGACATGCACACCCAAATTTTGACCTTTTTGACTGATTTAACAAGACTTTTACTCATTTTTTCAAAATGTCTTAAGTGTAACAAAAATTTTAATTTTGGGGTACAACACAATGCAATAGGCTCAAGGCTGTGAATGTACCTCTCGATTGTACCTATTGGATCCTCTCGATCTGGCTTGGGGATTATCACAGCAATCCCTTCTGATACATCATTATCACTAGATCCACCGGCATCTCCGACATTACCCACAGCTCCGACATTACCCACAGCTGTAGGTACGGCCATCTGTGGTGTGGTAAGGGGCTCCTCATCTGACACAATATGGATCACCTGTGCCATCTCTCCCCCCTCCACTGCTCCTGGATGCGCATTCTCCACTGCCACCATCGGCTGAGTGCTCCCCGCTGGTGCGACATCCCTGCCCACCTCTGCCTCCATCAATCCTGGTGAGCGTATGGGGGAGATGTCCTCCCGAATAGGTGTTCCCATTTGCCATAGCCATTCGTCTACACCCTCTGTCTGAAGTGTCCCTCCTAGTGATGTCGGTGCATCTGTCTCACCTATTATACCCTCTGGTGTTGTGTCCTTCACCACCCCTAGTGGTGTCCTCTCGTCTGTTGATACAACTGCGTCAACTGTGCCCCCTTCCTCGACCTTCTCTTCTACCTCCTTTTCGGCTGGGGCTTTCACTAGAGTATTAACATCTACCGAATAAACTCTGACTGGTGAAGTACTATCGGCAAATGAAGACAGTGCTAACTGCTCATATTCGTCACTATCGGCTTGTTTCCTCTTCCTCTTCACCGTCTTTGGCTCTTTTGTGGTGCTCCCAGCATCCAGAGTCGTCCATCTGAAAATTGTAGGCCAAGAACTATCATAATCCCTTGCTGGCTGAAATTTTCCCAATTTCCCTTCTGGCACTTGATTGTAGACAGCATCTAGAAAGAGGGCTATAAGCTGTTGGGCCATATAGAACGCCTTGTGCTTGCATTCTAAGAATTCTCTAATCCTCTCCGACAGGTATAGTGCCCAATTATAAACCTTTCCCCCACTCAGCCCGAACATATACTCAACCATCCAGGTTGCAATATCTGAGGCTCGGCTAGCGCCTGTCAATTTGCATTTGATAAGATCCATAATGCATTTCCAGTCACCATTCCCCAGCATATTTTTCCGTAACCCTCGAGCTCCTATGCTCCAAATTATCTCCTTTTCTTTGGAAGTTATGTCCGACCGGCAAATTCTTTTAATAATCATCTCTTTCTGTTGCGCAGTCATTTTTGTAGTCGGCTTGGCGACCACCTGCCCAGTTGCAGGTATGCCAAAGACTCTCTGGAAGTCCGAGGGATAAAAAGCCACGCTAACTGGAAACCCTTCGTATTCAATTGTACTCCTGTGGCTGTGCTGATTGTAATTGGCAACAATATCTCTCAAATATTCTTCAAAATCCTTAGTATTAAAAAGACACTGTGCTACCTTCTCCACCTGTGCTGTCGCCAGTGCTCGCTTGATGGGATAGTCGAAAGGTTGTCTCCCGCCATGTTCTTGTAATTCCAGCTCTGAGATTTTCCACGCCAAATTCCAGCCATAGTATCGTACTTTCCTTATTTGATCGCCTCCGTACCACCTTTGATTTCAGCACATTTTGCTTACGCCGTGGCTGCATCCATTTTTCTGTTCCTGAAAGGGTGAAACTGCCGGAAGATAACTTTTCTTGATAAGTGAAAACCCTTAACAACTACCGATACAGCAGTAAATTTTTTCCGCCGAAGGCTCCAGCCGATGAATGGTACAGACTTCTCACTATGCCGTATGGATTTTTCTTTCACCCAACGTACGGCCTTCTTGCTAGTTTGTATGGCCCCAACCTTGTGAAAGCGTACAGTCTCCTCTTTGCTACGTACGGCCTTCTCTGTAACTCGTACGGTTTTGTCCTCTTTGCTACGTACGGCCCTCTTTGTGATGCGTACCACCTTTTTCTTCAAGCGTACGGCCTTTTCTTTGATGCGTACAGCCACCTTCTTCAAGTGTACGGCCTTCTCTTTCCTCAAGCATACGGCCTCCTCTATCAAGCGTACGGCATTCTCTTCCCTCAAGCGTACGGCCTCCTCTGTCAAGCGTACGGCATTCTCTTCCCTCAAGCGTACGGCCTCCTCTGTCAAGCGTACGGCTTCTTCTTGAATGCATACGGAATTCTTCTTGTGTATTAACTTTTCCTTCTCCCTGGTTTTCAACCGTACGACCTTCACCTTCACACGTACGGCCTTTACTTGCACTTGTACGGCTCTCAAGTTTGTTTTCTTCGCTCTTGTCGGTTTCTCTTCGATGGGTTCTGGATGCAGAGTGATGGTGCCCTTTTTGACTTATAGCGAGTATCCTTTTTAGGTTTAAGTTGTGTGCCGCTTCTCCATTTTAATATTGTAATGTTCTTTATTTTCAACTTCCCTTGAATACTTTTAATTTTTTAATTTTTTCACTCCCCTTGGTCGGCTTTGCTCTTTCCCTTCATGTTTTTTATTTTTTTCAACGCCATATAATACGTCTACCTTTTTAATACTTTTATTCTTCCCTTTTGATATTTTTTCTCTCTCTTCAATTCTATTCAATTTCCCCTCCATATTTCTTTTATTTTTGTCTTCTCTCTCCTCTCATCCATTTGCCTTGTTTTTCTTTATTTATTCGTTTTTCTTCATTCATTTTTCTACCCTCCTTCCTTTTTCAGTGACTTTTAGCTTGTTTCTCATCTACCTTCAATTTTTTCAAATTTTGCTTATTTTCTCTCTCATCTCTTCTTTCTCCATGTTCAGATGTTCTTTTTATTCCTCGTACTCCATCCGTTTTAACCTTCAACTCGGACGCATAGTACCATTTGCACGTATGTGGGGGCCACTTATAGCATTCTTCTTCACAACATGATCCTATATACTGTATATCAAACCATTTATCAAGCAATGGAGCAGGGCCAATACCTTTGAAACTGCTGTCGATATATCGCCCGCTGTAACGTTGGTACCACGTAACCTCCTCGCCTTCTACAATTGGTGGCTCGGCTACGTTAGGTATTATTTTCCATAGCCCATCTTGTGTCACAAACCTCGGCACCTTCCTCCGTTCTCATATTGAGTGCTTAATTACATCTTCAGTGTACCCGTCTACACTTGAAATGAACATATCTTCTATCATCAATACAGTCTTTAAACAAGGAGTTGTTCGTTCAAAATAGGCTTCCCACTGCTCATCGTTCCAATCATGTGCTTAATCCTCAACATCCTCAAGTTTACACAGACTTCGCTCGTGGGCAAGTTGTTCCTCTTTCTCTTTCTACACCTCGGTATCTAATTCTTTCAACAGGTATCCTCGCCGAAGGCCTTCATATGGAGCAATGTAACACTAGTGTCCACCCATTCTCCGCCATAGTGCTGGTGTCCCAAATACCGCATTAGTCAAATGCTTATGCATCTGAGGTACAGCAGTACCTTCTACCTTCTTCTGCACCAGTCTCTCTTCAATGATTTGATCCACGCCAGATTCCATCCAAACTCCTT
>VDFB02224231.1:0-32207 GCA_007258455.2 Sequoia sempervirens
ATCCCTCTATCTAACCGAGAAATTTGCAATCCCAAAAAGAATTTCATCTCTCCAATCATAGACATCTCAAACTCACTCTGCATCTCATCAGCAAACTTCATGCACAAACTACATCTCCTCCAAAAATGATATCATCAACAAAGACTTCAACAATCAAATCTTTATCATGATCAAGCTTGAAATACAAATTACTATCAGCAGTACCTTTGTTAAATCCAAGCTTCAACAAATACTTATCCAATCTGGCATACAATGCTCTTGGGGCTTGCTTGAGTCCATATAATTCTTTCTTCAACCAACAAACCATATCTCCCTGATCAGTCAATTGAAATCCATCAGGTTGCTCAACATACACTTCTTCCAGTTCACCATTCAGAAATGCTGATTTGACATCCATTTGATAAACTTTGAAGTTTTTGTAAGCAGCATAAGCAAGAAACAGTCTGACAACTTCAATCCTAGCAACAGGAGAAAAAGTTTATTCAAAGTCAATTACTTCCATCTGAGAATATCCTTTACAAACCAATCTTGCTTTGTTTCTAACAACTTCACCTTGCTCATTCAGTTTGTTTCGAAAGACCCATTTAGTTGCAATTACATTTTTGTCCTTAGGTCTAGGAACAAGAATCCTTGTATCATTCTTCTCAATTTGTTGTAGTTATTCTTTCATTGCTTCCACCCAATGTTCATCTTTGCATGCTTCATTGACACTATTAGGCTCAATCTTCGACATCAAACAGTATTCTTCTGCAATTCTTCTCCTTGTTTGAAAACCTTTGTTCTTATCACCAATAATCTGATCTTCTGAATGATTTAGTCTTACATACCTCGGAGTCTTAGGATGTTCTTGAACTTCAGGCTCTTGTGATCTCACTTCTACACTTTCACTAGTTCCTTCCTCTTGATTTTCCTGATCCACCGGAATTATCTAAACTTGATTTGAAGTCTGAACTTTATTTCCTTTATCTAAACTGTCATTTTGATCGTATGAATCATATCCACAGGTTCTGGATGGTCTAACTGTGTCTTCATCAACCTTGACATTAGCACTTTCAACTACTTTCCTCAATCTCTTATTGTAGCACTGGTAGGCCTTACTTTTAGTAGAATAACCAAGAAAGATTCCTTCATCACTCCTAGCATCAAACTTTCCTATATCTCCATCTCTTTTGATAAAGCATTTACTCCCAAATATTTTGAAGTGCATTCTCCATCAAGAGGCTTATGACTCATACCATAGCTCATATGAGTCTTACCTACATCACCTTTGACTTGTACCCTCGATTGAGAGTGTGAACAAAGAAGATCGCTACAAATTTTCTCTCCTCAGTGATATGAGGAACATTTCCTTCCAAAAGATCATAGTCCTCCAGTGCCTTCTTTGAATTGTCTTGTTCTTCCTTTCCACAACCCATTTTGCTAAGGGGTCCAAGCGAGGCGCATAATTGTCTCTTTCTCCCATGCCTTCACAAAAGAATTAAACTCACAAGTGAATTCACCACCTCCCATCTAATCTCAAAATTTAATCTTCAAACCCGCTCTCCGGCTCCTCACCATAGCCTTAAAATCTTGAATTTTCCTGAGTTTCCAGATTTTTCCCTTAAGAAAGTAAACTCCATGCCATTCTAGAATATCTAATGTTTAGTGACATGAATAATTAACCTTGTAAACTTCTCGACTCCAGAAGGACCACACAACCAAGATGCACAAGCTCCAACACTTCATTTGAACAATGTTGTTTGCTCTAAAATGAAACTCTAGTTTTCTTCCCTAACTGACATTCCTTGCATATGGAATTAGTAGGTTTCATCAACTTAGGAAGATCTCTCACAACCTCAGTAGAACTTATCTTGATAATATTGTTAAATTTAAAATGACGCATTCTCCTATGCCACAACCAACTTTCATCAACTTGAGCAATCGTAATAACTTTTACCAAAGAATATTCGTGATGAAAAGATATTATCTTTTGCTTTGTACCATGCAATCACATTCGGAACTCTTCCAATATCTCTACACTATCCATCCTGAATTGAAGATTGTATCCCTTAATAACCATCTAATCACAACATTTCTAAGAGATTGTATGCTTCAAACTCCACATATAGGGACACCATCGTAAGATTATGCTTTACCATCAAGAGAAATGATCCTCTCACACTATTTACAACTTTCATTGTCATCACTCAAATCTTGCAACACTACCATCATACTTTTCCAAGCTCACAAATTTACTTTTATCACCTATCATGTGATGAGAGAATCCATTGTCAATCACCCTTTCATCTTTTTCTTCAACTCTGGCTGCTAGGGCTTTCTCCACATTTGTGCAACTAGTAGATTCAAGCGGGGGTTGGATCATTTTTCCTTGATAGCACAAATACCCCATTCGGCCCTCACTAACATTTCTTTATCGCATTCATCATCCGGCCACCTTCATCACAGCATAATAACACTTTCTTTGGAATCTAGGCTTGTTAGGTCTTGGCTTAGGAACTCTTCCTGACATCTTGAGGCAAATGACCTATCTTATTGTAAGAAAACATTTACTGCTAATTTCCTTTATACTTACCTTCTCCCTCATTTCTCTTTACAGTGCTTCAAGCTCGTTTCCACTTTTTCTTCTTCTTCAATCTCTCATTTCCCTCCTTATACTTGTAATATTTTTATAGAAAAAACTTTCAATTTGATCATATCTCTCATACCTTTTTCCCGGAGATAGCTTTGAATGCAATTTGTCTTAGAAGAGCATCACCAAATTCACTTATCCAAAAAGCAAGAAAGCCTTGCTAACTAACATGTTCTAGTTACATTTTGTCAAGGCCGATCTCCTCAATAATGAAGCTTGGCTTTGTATGCAATGTGCAAGGATCTCGAGCACTTTAGTAACAATCTTTGATTCTTCCAATGTTCCACTAGCACATCCGATACTACTAATAAGTTCATTCAATCAGTCGCATAAAAGAAGTAATGTTCTCATCATATTTCTAGATCTCATAAGCAGTCTTCATATCCATTACATTTGTCATCTCAGAATCAGTCAGAGCACTCAACAATGCTTCCTTAGCCCTGATATTGTACTCGGGATCCTTAAGTTCAGCAGTAGTAGAAGGACCATTTTGTGGGATGATATATCTATTCTTTGTAATGTTCCAGTAGGGTTCACCAATGCATCTCAGATGACACTCTATTCGAGTCTTCCACAGAGAATAATTAGTTCCATCAAATCTCGGACTATCCTTCTTATATGTCGCCATCCCGGATCACCTCAAGCTATTAAACTTTTTCCAAGGAACCTGCTCTGATACAAATTGTCAGCAACACAAGTGCCAACAACTGAGAGGGGGGAGCGGGGGGGGTAGGAAGGGGAGGTGAATCAGTTGTCTCATAAATTAAACTTATTAACCTTATTCTCAGATCTGATAAATAAACATGAAAGCATAAATCATCAACACATCAAAGACACACATAACACCAAGATTTTTTACGTGGAAACCCTGTTAGGGGAAAAGCCACGGTGGAGGTTAGTCCACAAGATTATACCCTGTTAAAAGTATAAAGGAATAAATGGGGAATGCACATTCATTCAGGCACACTACCTAGAGCTCACTTCTCAATTACAACAAGGCTTATGGCCCAAAGGAAGACACACTGTCTTATAGAAACATTCAGATTACATCCGCAAGATTTTGAGCTAGGAGAATACCATCTGCTAATGCCTGATTACAGTTTCAGTTAAGCACATAAACTCTTCTTCACACTCTGCTCACTCTTCTTCACACTCTGCTTCTGCCTTTGAATGATTAGGACATTATTCACACACATCTCATACCTTCAAATGGAATAAACAATCGCTCATATATATCCACAACTAGGAATTACATCAACTCCATGTCGGCTTTAACAAAATATAAAATGTATACAAACTGTCGGCCCAAAACATAAATAATTATTAATGTGAATCAACCAATGACCGCCACAATATAGTGAAGACCCAAAACAACATCCTCGAACACAAACCACCTTCAAAAATTATTCCTCGAAGATCCACAACACGCTACAATCACCCTGTTGGCCATGAACGTGAAAAACATGAACACGCGAAAGAAAATCACCAATCGTGAGGACAACAATCAATGCGGACGTGTAATACAGATAGAGCACAATCTTGAAACATCCACAAGCATCATGAATCACCAGAGAAGCATTTGCAACAACTCATCTTACTAGAATCGCATCATCCTCTATCAGGAACACCTACTGAAGCAACAGAAAAACTGTCAAAACACCAACACTCATAACTCGATCAAACCTTCATGCGGATCTCTAAACCTTAACGTGGATAAACTAGATATATTCGACAACAAACCCTTTAATCCACAACCTTTAATCATCAACACACTGAGCTGGCCAGCATACAGAACTTCACTGGACCACTAATAACCTGAAACTTATATTATTACAATTTTCTCAATATCCTCGACATATACAGCCTCTAATGTCTTTAAGGCCAATAGTGTTGATATCAATGACAACCACATATCAGCAACATCCAACAGATCCATGGGAGGCGGTTAAGCCATATCACGAAACCCGAGGGGAGCATTGACCATCTGCCAACAGATTGCACTGCATTTGTAATGGCAATCCTCCCCCTATTAGGTTTTAGGGTTTTAGCACAATTTTACTTAAAAAGCTACTTTTGTTTTACTCCACTAATAGGAGCAGCTTGTCCAATCTTGAAAAACAGGACCCATAACATCCCCTCCAATTTTCCATGTTCCAAGGACATATAGGACAGTGGAGCCCTTGGGGACACATCCCCATGGAACACTGGAATCAAGGCACTCAACAAAACAGCCCTTCTATTATTATTCATAGAAGCCTTTTGGGGATTTGCATGAATAGATAGAAGCAATCTATAATATATTTTCTAAATATAATATACCAACTACATTGAAGTCCTTTTTTCACATTCAATTCTCCCCCCTACAAGTATCACTTGCCAAATTAGCAAACATCGGATGATGCTTATATATACAAGAGTTTGTAAAGAGTTTCCACTACTTGAATGTATAACCAAATCCGAAATAAACCCTTCTCATACAAGGAATGTAATGTTCCCTTTTAAGCGAGCGTCAGAATTTGGTGGATTAGCCTATCATCAAGTCCTTGTAGGCTAATAATGGTGTGTTGTACCCCAAATTAAAAATTTTGTTACACTTAGGCATTTTGAAAAAATGGTCAAAAGTCTTGTTAAAAACTGTCAAAAGGTCGGAAAATGAAAACTTGCATGTCATGCATGGTACTCAAAAACTCAAAATTTTCAAAATCTGAGGGTTTGGGTCTGCTCAAAGCGAAGTTATCTACAAAACCCAGATCTCAGTTTTTTAGCCCTAAATTTTAGGAATTTCTTAAAAAATAGAAAGTTTCCAAAAATAGACTTTTTCTGGGTTTTTTCTAGGTTTCTTCTCAAATGGATGCTGGCAAAAAATTCTAAAAATAGAATGTCTGACTTGAGGGGTTCAAGCTCATTTTGATTGGCTTAAAATACTTCCTCATCAGGCTGGTCCAGTCAGAATCATTAAAAGAACAGCTTTTCTCTGGTGGGTCTATTCTGCTTTTTTAGAAGCTAAAATGGCAGTTTTGGGATCATCAATGGAGGTTGGTTAACTACCAGGTGTTAGATTCAAGGTCTCAAACACTGCACAAATCAAGAAATGGCGAAAGATGTTTGTGAAATGGAGAATGAAGGAGGGATGCTGGAAATTCCTGAAAACGGTGAAAATTTGGCTAAGTCTAGAGAGCTCAAGTGCCCCTACCCAATCAACGCGCATGGGATTTTGTGCCTTAGAATATTTTTCAGTCTCCAGCATGATGTGAATGCAGCATCTGTCGAGCAGAGAGCGAGGAATGAAAAACAAAGCAGAAAGTTGAAAAAGTTGAAATAAATTCTAACACTAGAGAGTAAAGGCGCCCCTACTAGCCAGGGGTGCCCATCTTTTCAAGGCTTCAAAAGTCAGAATAAGGGTTTGTGCTTCCCAAACAGTGTTGCTCAAAATCCTTCTGGCTTCACAGTGAGTTTATCAACAAGTCCATCGGATCAATCAGTCAGCCAAAATATCATATCGAACTGAGAAGTCTTGACAAAGGGGTAAACTGGAAGTTGTGAAAAACATCAAAAAAATTCTAAGTCTGGAGAATAAAGGCGCCCCAGGTAGCCAAGGGCGCCTAGGGTTTTGGAGGATCAAAAAATACTATTAGGGTTTACAAATATGCTCATCTCCTTCAGAATTTCTCAGGCTATCCAGTGGATATCTCAACCAGATCATCGGATTCGTCAGTTACCAGCAGTTGCAGATCAAATGGAGGACAAAGCATGGAAGGTCAAAGTTGAGAAATCGAAAATCACTTAAAAATGACTAAGTCTGGTAAGGATGGGTGCCCCGGGTAGCCAGGGGCACCCAAGGTTTTGGGCACTCAAAAGGTGAAATTAGGGTTTGAGACCTACAACAAGTTTTCTTCAAATTTGAACCGACTCTCCAACAAAGTCAATAGCGAGCTCATCAGATTTGTTAAGCACCAAATATGTCAGATTGAATGGAGGAGGAAACACTTGCAAAATGAAAAAGTCAAAAGAAAAGATGAAAAACACAGAAAAAAATCTAACTCTAGACGAGTTGGGGGGTGCCCAAGCTTTTAACCCCCTAAAATCAGTTTTCAGGACTTATAGCATTCAGAAGATATTCCTCATAATTCTCCAAGCTATCCAACGAATCTAGCTATCAATTCATCGGGCTAGTCAAGCATCCGGAAATTAGATTTCATCTGAAGGACAAAAGCAATGTTAAATTGAAGGACATGAAAAATGGCTATCACTGGACAGTAAAGGCGCCCCAACTAGCCAAGGGCGCCCAAGATTTTGAGGCCTCAAATTCAGTTTTTTGAGGTTGCAATCTCCAGAACAATCTTTTCCAATTTGATTAGGCTCTACAACGAGATCATCAGTCAATTCACAGGATTCATCTGGCGTCCAGAAATCAAGATCAAACTAAGGTCAAAATTAAGCAAAAAGTTGACAAATTTGATGTTTTAAGTCTGATTTTCTGCCTTGGTAATTTTGTCAAACACTTGTCTTGCAATCTTCAACTTTCTGGTAAAACGTTTCACTTTGCTTGTTTTGATATGTTTTGATGCCAATGATGTTTGGAAACTTGGAAAGGAATGCAAATGAAGCTAAACAAGTATCTAATATGATGTGCAATCATTTTTTGTATTTTCAAATGCAATAAACATGAAATTCTGATATGAAATGTCTACCTACAGTCAAGGGACATTTAACAAACACTTCGCATGCATCCTAGATAAAAGAAAAGCAATTGCGTAAGAGAATCATTTGGACAAATACTTTGCAAGCAAACTCCTTATCTCTCCAATTTCAATTTGCACTATGTAAAGAGATTACAACTAGATATATAATGCTGATATGAATGTTTCAACTATTCATGGCTGAGACTAAAATGCAATTTGGCTGTATGTTTCAACAGCATTACAATGCAACTTCATTTGACATATAATGATGGCCATTACAATGCTTATATGCTGATCCAATGACTCCTAAGAGGAAATTATAAATCTAGATGCATTACAAACTGAATTTGAAGAACCTGGAAATGAATAGCAGCAACCATAGACTGGTTCAAATCTCTTAGAAGAAGCTGAATTAGTCCCCTTTAATGCTGCGCCTATCTTCCTTTGTGCCAAGCGACCCTCCTTGAATTTTTCCAGAATTTATTGAGCCTTCTTTCACCCAAATCGCACCTTGCTTAGTGCGCCCAGCATGGAATGCAAACACAGAAATTTCAATCAGCCTTCAACAAAATTTCGACTTTATCATCAAGTCGACCTTCTAGCCAAGATTCATCCCTTTCAAAACTTGAAATTCTTCAAACAAAATCTGCAAGTAATCTCTTGGATTCGATTTTCTCTTCAATATCAAAATTTGGCCATTGGCCACAAAATTTTGCCCCAATGTGAAAGACTGAAATATCTCTCACTCTCTTCCAGCTAGCATTGATATTTCACAATCGAAACCGGCACCTTAGAGTATTCAAACCCTCGGGCAAGTCTTCAAGCATTCAAGCTTTTCAACACAAGTAGATGAATATGCAACTCAAGATGTCTCAAATGCTCTCCAAAAGCTCCTTTTAAAGAAATTACAATTACCTCCAAGAAGCTTCTAGAATACTTTATTATTTTATTATTTAAGTGACTTTTTAATATTTCCTTTTGTTTTAGTCACTTTTATTAAATTAATTAAAATATAAAGTCATCTTATGATATTTATTTTTGAGATAACTTTATAAATAATTAATTTAATAATTTATTCCCTTATATCTCCAATTTAGCCTTCGGCAATAATAAAGGCTAAAATAATGTCCTGAGGCCATCAAGAAGGGGGCATTAAAAAAGTTCAATGCCTTAGTGAAACTTTTCAAATTTCATCCTTCAACATTCGAAGCAGTGTCCGCATTCAATGAATCTGGCTTAGGATTGGCTTCAAAGAATTAAAGTTGGAGAATAAAAGCATTTTTTATCCTCAAAACCTATTTAAGGCGGCCTTTGCATTCATTATTCACATATTTTTGCAGGTGGTGTCCAAAGCAAGAGAGGAGGAAACAAAGAATTTTATTCATATCAAGATTTGAAAGCTAAAACGTCTTGCTTTTTCAGAGTTCTTCATATTTTCCAGATCAGGTTGTTCAAAGGATCGCTTTTTCATGCTTCAAATTTCCAAGGCATTATTTTTCAAAAGAAAGGGGTCATCCTTTTAAATTTTCAATAATCTAGGTCAGCTTGGTTGTTGATTATCTACAACTTTGGGAAATTTTATATTTTCAAGAACCTGCTTTTTTCACGCATGTCCAAGAAATCTTCAATATTCTCAAAATTTGAGCAACTAGGTCTCTCTGAAACGCGTTTCTACACAATACCCAGCTCTCAACTTTTTTCAAGAAAATCCTAAAATTTTAGAGTTTCTACTTTTTCAATCAGCTATCAATATTTTCCAAAATCGGACAATCTGAGTCTCTTCACAACAAGATTGTACACAAAACCCATATCTCAACTTTTTTTCCGAAAAAATCTGCCTTTTTGAGGAAGAAAAATCAGCAAGCTATTTTTAGTTTTTGTGCAGAACTTTTCCGAGCATAGTCAAGTTTACAGTCAAAATTCAAGTTTTTCAACATGCAGTACTCTCCCATGGAATTCAGAACCAAGTCGCTTTTGTATCATGATTTCATAAAACTTTTGAAACTGATTTGCATCATATAAAACCAGTGTTTGATTTGCGTGCTTTGGAACACGCTAAAAATGTTGCAGCCACGCATCTTGGTCTTTCTGGATTACTTGCAGCAGCTTCAATTCCCGTCTCAGTGCAAAGTCTACAGTTTGTAATTGCTTGTGTCAAGCATTACAACCCAACAACACAAGAAATTCAAGCAGCGGCTGGAAGAAGCCGGATGTTGTTGAAAAGTGTTTTTCAATACCACCTTAGTCAAAAAATTTGGTCATCTCCATTGAAGAATGTGAAAAGGTGTGGCACATGCACAAGGACAAATATTGGAAGAAAATTGCAGAAAGATGATTGAAGGAGAAACACAATACTTTGCCTAAGAACATCGGACGTGGAGAATTCAAGGAGGAGTTAGAAATAATGATTACTCTGCTCAACCGAGTCACTGGTCAAGCAGAAGCCACTAAATTCCAGCCTTGGATGGTTTATATCATCTGTCACATCATGAATAAAACAAAGCTCTGTGACTGGCCAACTTTGATCAGCAATAGTCTTCAACATCAAATGACAGAATATTTCAAAATCCATGAGTTTCACATGATTTCATACCTTATCCACCTAATGGCCTATCAAGGCAAATTCAAAGGTTTGAACATCGTCGGAACTCTGGATGTACATGTATAACATCATTTCCCAC
Source organism: Sequoia sempervirens (assembly GCA_007258455.2). Taxonomy (NCBI): domain Eukaryota; kingdom Viridiplantae; phylum Streptophyta; class Pinopsida; order Cupressales; family Cupressaceae; genus Sequoia; species Sequoia sempervirens. The sequence goes on from VDFB02224231.1 coordinate 9,993, forward strand.
AACTGGAGTTTTCAGAGTCAGCACATCTTTATAAGCGGGTTAATGATGCATACAGCAAGAGACTTAGAAAATGAGTTGCATGTACGGATTTCATCAATTGCTAGGGCAGCAATGGCAGATTGGGCTGATTGGTGCATCCAATTTCCTACATTCTCCTACATCAGAGTGTACGGCTTCTCAAGTAGTCCAGTCATGTTGCCGGGGTATCCCACAAATGAGGTGGTTTTCATAGAGTTTCTAAGGCAAGTGTATGAAGTTCACACGTTCTTGAGAAACTGAAAGAAAGCTACTTTTAGTTTTCTAGTTGAGATGGGTATCTAAGGATGTAGATCCTCAGCGGATGCTAAGGTGATGGGCAATGAGTTGTCTAAGTTTGGCCTCAAGTTGTTCAATGAGAGGAGATCATATGATCCTCATGGCCTTTTTCCATCTTGTCTTGGTCAAAATCAAGCACATGTGTCCACAGTTGAAGATTTTTGGGCTAACTATGACGACGAATTTAAAGTACCGAAGCGCAGTAATAGCAGATTCACACTCCAACAGATGGTTGATTTCCTATCAAAAGTTATAGAAGGATTGTCTGATGATGACGCAGAAGTACTTCTTCCTATGTACGCCAGAAATCAAATTGAGCAACAGCCACTTCCACAAGTCAATTGGTCCATCAAAGAAAACACTTCAATTGAAGAAAGAACGAGCCAAGTTGTCAAAAACAACAGGATTTTCTTAAAACTCAAGATCACTCGGAAGGAAGCTATTCCAATCGCAAAGCCGCCGATAGTGCAGTCATCCCTACCTTCTTCTTCCAAACCAAAACTGAGAATGAAGGCTATGAGCCACCCTCCAGAAAGATTGAAGATCGATAGAATGGCAAAGAGTGTAAGAAGAAAGTTGGATTTCTCCAATGCAATTCAGCAGGAACAACCGGCAATTGTATCAGAAGTTCCACCAAAAGAGCCAGTGCCACAAGCAGAGGCAGTGCCTATGTCTCCTGAGTCTCCACCGTCGCCGAGGTCTTCTCCCATCCATATTGATTCAAAGGTTGAAGAGATTGATGAAGTTGAAGTTGAGCCTCCCAGAGAAGTTAGTAAAGACACCTCGTCTTGGCTTGAGAACGTCCTAGGAAGGAGGAGGAGGAGACCATCGTATCATCTGAACTTTGCAGAGTTTGACAGCGTTTATCAAGAGTCACCAATGAAGAAGCCTAAGAAACAAGTTCACATAGAAAAGAATCCAGATGGTGAGATTATCATTGAAACTGCTACACCCCCAGAAGATAAGATATTGATGAGGTTGAGATTGATGATTTCACAATCCTCAAGGCCAATCTCGGCAGAAGCACTTGGCATATCGATGTGAATATATTCGAGGTTGCAGCAGAAAATCTAATGGATAGAGCGCTTAAGGATGGAGAGGATAAGGCAGCCCTCAAGGAAAATCGACAACTATGGCAATATGTTTCTAATCTACTTTATGGCACTTCACAGGCCACTCTACTCCTTCCATAGATTCTAGAGACACCAGCTGATCAACACCAGTTAAGACAATTGGTAGTATATGGGAAGCATATGCGGAATTGGATAGAGGAATTCATCATCAAGGGCAGATTTGTGCTTTCAGAGATGTATCAATTAAGATATAATGCCCATGATCTGCATCAAGGGATTCAAGGGTCTCTCGCTCCGTTTAATAACATAAAGTCAAGTTATTTAAAGCCATTAAGTTGGGCGCCCACTTGAGATATATTTTAATACAACAAAAGCAAATCTATTTATTATATTGAATGCTTTTATAATGCTTTGGAAATCATGCCAATTGGAGGAGAAGTATAAAAGGCTTTCAAAAAGGAAATTCATTATTCATCATCATTCAACACTTATGAAAATTTGCTGCTTTGGCTGAGAAGAGGAGAAACAAGGGTTTCTTGCTGCAGATTGATCTTCGATAACAATTTTCTCTCAGATTCGAGCATTCTACAGGTGTGAAATAACACCCAAGGTTTGCTTATCAGGTGGCTTTACATCAGAGATCACAATTGTGCTTACAAGAGTTGATTTACAGAGGGTTTTCAGAAGATTTTGTGCGGATCAGAGATTTCATTGGAGGTTATCTTTTCCGGTTACCATTTCATTGTTGCTGCAACTACTTCAAGCAGGCCGTACAACATTAATTGCAGGTCGTACTTCATCTATGCAGGGCGTGGAAATTCATAGAGTGAAGCGCCTGGGTTTTGTGTCTAGAATTTGCAACATCTTTGACATCTAAGGGAAGAGTCTTGTTTGGCACAAGTTTTAAGTTGGAGAAGGCACTCAATTGAGCTAGGCGTTTCAAACACAGGGGTTTGCTGTTGCTGATCATAATATTTCAGACTTGTAATAAATTCCCGTTTGATCTTCGGGGAATGATTTCTTGTCAATGCAAAGTAATGGTAAATTTGATTTGATAATATATTGCATTGGCTTCAGCATTGTCCATTATTTGCAATTGTTTATAAATTATATACATTTCCTGGCAAACTCTTCAAATAACACAAAAAACCAAAACAAAACTATTAAACCCCAAGCAAACAAACAGGCAGAATTCCAAAATCAAATATCTCAGATCTGGTTGGGATATTTCAAGGAAGGAAACACATATCAAGGAAACAGTACTACCATAAGATTGACATGGCAAGATACTTGTACAACAAAGAAAAGGAAGAAGTATTGACCCTCATTGCAACTATGCAAGCAGGCAAGAAGGAAGCACAACATGAGCCAACTAATGATGCAATGACCCATGCTGAAGGATTGCTCAAGTTTTGTTAGATGTACTGGTGGAGGTATCTTCAGAGGTGCTCAAGAAAGGACTCCAATAAGAGACCATGTGTTTTCTTAGAGTAGAAGAATCTTGCAGATCCAGCAGTTTCTTGAATTAAGTTATTGGTTCAATTGCCTCAGCACACCTTTCCTTAAGAGATCAAGAAGAACAGATAATATGGGCTGTTCTCATTCTGATAGGCAAAAGTTGCCTAAATTCCAGAGAGACAAAAAAGAGGATTCTCTTTGATGCTGTTGAACCTGCAAGAACAGATAATATGGGCAGTTCTGTTTCTGATAGGTAAAAGTTGCCTAAATTCCAAGGAGAAAAAAAAAGGATTCTCTTTGATGATGTTGAACCTGCAAGAACACTTGGAGAACAACCCATTCTAGAGGAAAGGTGATGGAAATCAAATCCATTATGACCGGAATGGAAGACCAATAATAAAGTACAGGAAATTTCATGAATGAGTCATATTAGTAAGCCTTGCCTTCACCATATTAATAAGCACTATCACAGAAAGGTTTACAGTCATGTCAAGCATAATGCTTGGGTATAAAATTATAAATTAAAAGCTTGTACTCTGATGATCATGCTTTTTCATATAGAAACTTTTGTTAATTATTATAAATTTTTTCAGTAGTATAGACAACTTTAAATATTGTAATTTAAATCAAATTCTACTAAGTCGTGCTTTTAATTTCCACCTCAAATGATCCATCTTAAGGCTGGGAAGGTTGGAACCAAGGAAAATAAAATATACGATAACATCTTGCGTGATGCAGCACATAAGATAGCAACAGTGCGGTAGAGTCTCAAGGTTATTACAATATGGTAGAATGTTTTAAAATATCTGTGGACCATTTTCATGCTGCCTTTTACATAAAATGGACTGTGATCACAGTAAAATACATGAAGTACTGATTTAAAGTATTATTGTATGAAATTGGAAGACTTTGGATGAGATCAATGAAAAATAATAGAAATTATACTGAAAATATACAGCTTTGAAGAACCAATCTTGGAATTAACAGGAATATTTAAAAATAAACACGGTAAGACACCCATGGAAAAGGTTGCATCCATGCTTCTGAATGGTAAGAGGAAAATTTAATGAATTTATCCCTTTGAAGGAAATAGTTCATAGCAAACTTAAGGAGTGGTCAGAAATTATTTAATCTAGGTCACTGCCAATTCGCAGAACCATTCAACCAGCATTGGAACTCACTGCAGGGTCCAAATGAATGTCTGACAGATGAGTATGATCATCGACTAGCCAATACTAGCAACATTTGGCAAGTTCATGGGACCAGCAACCCACTTTAGTAGACACAAGGGTCACCTTCCAGGTGCCACTTAACACTTACCTTCAGATTAACTGAATTCTCAATGTGGCATAATCATAAAAAAATAATTTCTCAATGGCCATGTACGATAGTGTTGGAACATTTCTGTTACCCAGATTAATTGAATTCTTGTGCTTTGGCTTTGATACTTAATCATTTGAGTACTTAAAAAATTATAGGATCTACATATGACTTTCAGTATTTAGTAGTGTATTACGAACCATAATAGTAGATTACTTCAATTGGTATACCTGAATTATTAGTCTGATTCTCTTGGTGCTATTAATTTTGATCTTATTGAATGAGGGTTCAAGAACTTTATGACCCTCCAGTTTCAATTGAACAACCCACTGCCAGGAAAAAATTTTATGTTTTGAACATTCACTTGGTTCTAATACTCCATTAGTTTGTAATTCATCTCATTGGTATCTTTCCTCTTAAGAAATTTCAAAGAATCTTTAACCATTTACAGAGGAATAGTAAATAGTAGAGCTGGATGATCCAAAATGGTAAATTACAAATGGAAGTATTGTTATCAGTCACTCAAATTCTAGAAGACATGCATTCTATTTCCAACTCAAATGACACATCTGAAGGCTGGGAGACTTGGAAATAAAGAAAAGAAAATATAAAATAACATCTTCCATGATGCAGCACATAAGATAGCACACAAGGCGGTAGAGGCTCAAGGTCATTACAATATGGTAGAATGTTTTAGAAAATCTGTGGAACATTTTCGTGCCAGTTTTTTAATAAAATGTACTGTGGTCAGAGTGAAATGCATAAATTACTGGTTTAAAGTATTATTGTATGAAACTGGAAGATTTCGGATGAGACTAATGAAAAATGATAGAGTGATAGTGTGAGCATTACTCAATCCAAAGGATAAACTGTCAAGCATGTAAACAATATGTCTTACCAAAACATGTTTTAACAACATCTTGGTGTCAAAGATGGGGAAGTCGTCATGAATCAACACTTCCCATATGGAGACTGAATTCTCTAAACCTATTATACATTCACTTACAAGCAAGCTTGGAGGATTATCAATCACATAATATATCTCGTCCCTACATTCTCTAAGAAGTTTGAAATCAGCTAGCTGGTCTCCTACCTCCATTACACCCAACTGAACATTTGCTAACATGCACTTTGTTGATTCAAGCTCAAGAGTAAGCTTATCAACCTTTCTTTCACATCCTTGAAATAAACCAATGATCTTCTTTGTGAATTCGTAGGCATAATCCCGATCTTTAATCCAGCATAGCTACCAAGATTTCATAATCACTAAGGAGTCTTTAATAACTTGCAAATTAAAGAGAGTGACTCCATCCCAAACTCCTTCCTGTCTCTCATCACTCAAACTATGTGAGCGGTCAAATCTGAATAAGGCATGCACCTCATCCCCAATGGAAAACATGAATTGTCCTTTCCACTCACAAAAGTGCAAGGATGGTGAACTGCTGATAGGCTGCATTTCAAAATCAGAACTTTGTTCCTTGTCTTTGTTGCCCCCATAGCTGCTCCAAGACTCCTGTCTTTCACCACCCACCAACTGAAAATACTCAAGGTCATGAAGAGAATCAAATCTTACCAATTCTTCGGACCTCTGTTTACAATCAACTACATAAAGAGGAAAATCTGATTTGAATTTAAGAATTTTTTTAACCTCTTCATCAGCAAAGGCCCCGTGGTCTTCTAGCTCTATTTCCCCTTCATTGTCTCCTTGATTATATGTTAAAGAAGCCCCCAATTTGATCAATGAGTCATTATTAATCGCAGACCTGAAAGCTTTAGCAGCAAAAAACTTTTCTTTAGTGGCTGCAACCAAACTAAAATGGTCATTATAGGGCTTTTTCATGCAAGCTACTTTGTCAAAAACAACTTCTCCTCCAAAGGCCATCTCATAGCTTGTAGTGAAATCTGAATTTTGTTCTTTATTGGGATCATAGGGAAATCTATCCCATACAAGTTCCTTAACAAAATTAGGTGCCTTCACACCCGGATCCCAAATGCTGAAGGGCTGATTATTTTGTTCAAAAAGAAACTGTCCTTCATACGCCACTTGGAATGGTGACTCTTTGAATGGGAGACCTACCAACTCAACAAAACTGATATCTTCATGAGAATCTTTCTCCAAGAGCTTAGTTTGATGATCAAACGATTCTAATCAATAACTATTCATGACATCTTCACTGGAATGAAGTAAAGGATCATCATTACTAGCTGATTTGAAGACTTCATCCTTCTTGTCTTCAATGAGCCCTTCATGTAAAAGTATATTATTGATCTCTTCATAAGTGGTTACAAGCATACCAAGGAGCTCTTCTTGATTACATGTCGTAGACTCTTCATGTGTATTCAAAACTGATGTTGCCTCCTTGCACTCACCCTCAACATGTGCGAACAACTGCATATCAATAGGTACTTCTTGAGAAACCGCCTTAGAATCATTGAGAAACAACATTTTATTCCCATCCTTTGCACTAATAACTACCTTATTTTTCTGCTCTGTCTTCTTCAAGTGTGGCTTCAATTTTCTCTCACACTAAATGAACAAATTTTTGATCAACAAACCAGCAGTAGAGGAATTATTTCCTTCTTGTTCATGAATGTTTAACAAAAAAGTTAGGACGGATTTTGGAATGTCATCCATCTCATTGATAGTCAAAACTAAAATGCTTCTCATTGCTGCCACTACAACCTCCTCCTGTTCACTCCAAGTTGAAATGAAGAGTTAATGGATCAAATAATATATTCGATCTTGCATACCTAGTTCAACCAGCAACATACTTGTTTTGAGTTCAAAAAATATCTTCAATATAGCAACTCTTCTTGGAAACAAACTACTTCCAGTTTCATCCAAATCTTGAAAACTCTCCACTATCATATTCAATATGATCTTCATGGTTTCAACCATAGTTGCACAACTCGCCAAATGCAAAAACTCGCCAAGCCCGGAAAATATGGTACGGAAAAAACTCAGCAAAAGTTCGGAAAAAACTCGGCAAAAAACTCGGCAACTTAAAAAATTGCTTAAACTTCATTAAAATCACATTTTTTTTGCAAAATTCAATGATAAGATGCATCCAATGAGTCAATAAAATGAGAACATAGAAGAAACAAGCTGAGTCTAGTTATATTTGATTGATTTGAAAGAAAATTAGATACAAAATCGCATCCCCATGTGGAATGCTCAATACGCTGATAGTATACTAATAGTTTGAAACAAAATGAAAATAGCAAATTGTTTTTGTAAAACTGAAAGTAAATACAACATTAATATATTTCAGCTTTTACAAATTCACATCTTCCTCTTCCCATGTCTAGTATTTCTCAGTGTTCTCACTACGGGAGCGGCTGTAGTTGTAGGCATCTGCTGTGGCTCCTCAACCTCCATCCTGGATGCAGAGGCTACTACCGGTGGCTCTGGCACTGCCAATGACTCCTCCTCAGGATCATCCTCAATGTCATCCAATGAGAATGCAAATCCACCCTCGTCCTCCATTGCTTGTCGCTCAAAGTCATAAATCTCATTGTCAGAAAACAATGGAGGTTGCTCATCTTGCCCTATCCAATCATTGTATGGATCTATCTCATCCAAATCAATTGGATCATCTGATATCTCCTTAACTTGTTTTTTGCGCAGCCGAAGATTATATTGCACATACACAAGGTCATTCAGGCGTTTCTGAGCTAGTTTGTTCCTTTTCTTTGTGTGGATGGCCTCAAACAAGCTCCAATTGCGCTCACAATTGGAAGAGCTACAAGGCTGCGATAAGACACGGAGGGCAAATTGCTGGAGATGTGGGGTATTTCCACCCCAATTTGACCACCAAACATCTACAAAAAACAAATTAAGAGTTAGAAGAGAACCTAGAAACTTAGAAAGGAAAGTCAAAACTCAAAAGTTGAAATTTGAAAACATATTTTATCAAATTATCAATATTTGTAACTTGTAAATTTCAAAATTTATACCTGGTGGTTGATTGTGTATTGCTCTCTTTGCTAGCTCTAAAGAGAAGAGTTCACCCCTTTTTTCTCTATAACTTTGGATTTCATTAACAACAAGGTCTCCTGCATCAAGGTTAGGTGACATTCTCTGAATGCACTTCATGAGTCCCTCCATAACCTCTCCAGTAGGATCTGAGTAGGTGCTTGAATGGAAGAAATGAGGGTTCAAGAAGTAGCCTGCTGCATGGATGGGTTGGTGGAGTTGATGGTTCCACCTCCTGTCAATAATCTCCCAAATGGGATCAAATTTGAGGCTGTCCCCTTTATAATAATTTTTTATAGCCTCCTTGGCCCTATCCATGGCCTCATAAAGATATCCCATTGGGATTTTATCCCCATCCACCAAGCGGAGCACTCTAACCAAGGGCTCTGAAAGCTACAAATTACAATATAAAAATGCAAAAAGATTAGAGTTTCAAATTTACAATGAAAGACATCAAAAAATTTATTCAATTTGAATTCAAATTCAAAGTTTTGAAATTGAAGTTACCTTCACAATCTCTGCAGCCTTTTTTGCAAATTCAGCATCAAACACAATTCTTGACACGTTATCTCCATCCGGCTTCTTTGAATAGGTTGAGTCATCCCATGATTTACTCACAAACATTTGTTTTAAAGCCGTCAAAGAACCAAGAATGCTTTGCAACGTTAAGAAGATCGTTGCAAACCTTGTGACACCTGGCCTCACCAATTCTTTCCCATGGGTGTGCTCCCTCATCAAGCGAAGAACCCAAGGGTGATTGTAGATATATTTAGTGATTCTCCTCGCGTCCTCTACAATTGGTGTGACCCAATCTAGTTTTCCTATGTCCTCCAAAAGAAGGTCAAGGACATGAGCTGCACATGGTGTCCAAAAAATTGAGGGGTGTTTATCTTGGAGAAGTCTTCCTGCTGCCACATATGCTGCTGCATTATCAGTTATGATTTGCACAACATTTGCAATCCCCACCTCCATGCAAACTCCCTCCAACATCTTAGCCAAATTTTCTGCACTTTTTACAATGTGGGAGGCATCAACTGATTTTAAAAACACCACCTCTTCTTTGCATGCAACCAAAAAATTAATGATGGTACGGTTTTTTCCATCCGTCCACCCATCAGAAAGAATAGAGCAGCCATATTTTTGCCATTTTTCTTTTTGCTCCTCTACTGCTGCCCTTGCCCTTTCAGTTGCATTAGTAAGCAACCTACAAGTACAAAGTGAAATTAAGTACACAATTTTAATTTGTAAACAAAAAAATAGCTTAAATTCATTATAAATTAAACTTAAAAAACATAAATTAAATAACATAAACTAACCTCCCACTCAAGTCCGTGCGAGAAGGCGCCTTGTAGCCTTTTCCTGCAACTGTCAATGCGGTGACCAAATTGTGCCAGTAAGGAGAACTCGCCACATTGAAAGCAATATTGTTAAAATACCAAAAATCTGCACAAGCAATGTCTGCTTGCTCATGCACCTCCCTATTCCATCCAGTCGCCTCTAAGGAAGGTTGTGCACCAGTTGTGTTTCTAGGCACAAAAAAACTATCCAACCGTGTCGGTGTAGGTCCTGTAGCTGCCCTTGCCCCTGGTGCTCTACTAGAGGAAGATGAAGGGATGGAGGTTGAGGTGCCAATGGGTTGCCTTGACCTTCGCACACGTGGGCCACGAAGAGAGCCCACTATCTCCTGAATCTCCTAAGTAACATCATAATCATCATCTGACTCAACTGGAACACCTTGAGAAGAGGCAATGGTTGCTTGCATTGCTGCTCTTGCCATCTCTCTTTTCATTTTTTTTTCTTCTGCAGCTGAAAGTATGGCATTCATTTGTCTTTTTATTTCCTCTGTTGTATGAGGACATTCCTTAGCATCACGTTGAGGGATGCCTGCAAGGTGGTACTTGAGGCGATTGATGCCCCCACGATATACTTTTTTACATGGAATGCAATATACTGTGCCAGGTATGGGTCCTAGATAAGCATACTTCCAAGCAGGATCTCTAGCTCCTGGAGGACGTTTACCTACAAAGTCCGCAGGCACGGATGGGGCAGAGCCTGAGGCAGAAGTGGGTTCAGAAGCCATTATCAATTAATTATTAACCTACACAAAGTGAAAGTCATAGCACAACTTGTTAGTTTTTGATAGAAAATTTAAAAACAAACTAAATTAGATTAAATCAAGAGAGATTACTTTAAGTTTAAATTACTAAAAATCTATCACTAGATTCTAAATCTAAACATTTTCATAACAAAAAAATTGGATTTAAAAATAAAAAATAAAAACTAGGGTTTCAAAAAAATGTGAAAAAATGTAAAAAATATGAAAATGACTTCAAACTAGTAAAAAATTAAGCTAATCTAAGATTGTAAGCATGTTATTCAACAAAAAAGAGGATTCAATCATTCAAAACAAAAAAAAAATAACTAGGGTTTAAAGAAAATTTAAAAAAAATGAAAAAATCAGCAAAATATGTTAAAAAATCAGAAAAAATCATTAAAAAATCTTGTTTTGATGAATCTAAATCTTGTTTTGATGAATCTAAATGCATTTAAATCATTTTCACACTACAATCAAATGATTTTTAAACATAGAACCAACAAGAATGAAGAATTTTTTAAAAAAGAAGAAAGAACAAGAAAAATGAGAAACCCTACCTGGAAATCCAATTTGCCTTCTAAATTCGATGTAAATGCCCTTCAAATCTTGTCTTTTGGATGCAAAATCACTGCAAATGAGTGCACAATGCCTTGGAGAGGTTTTTTGCTAAGTGTGAGAAGAGAGTGAATGAAAAAAGACAACTTAAAATTGCTTTTTAGCGGCTGCTTGGGCGTTCTAACTGTCGCGCGGGTTTTTCTAGAAAACTCGCCGTACTTTCTGGAAAAACTCGCCAAAAGTACGGCGAGTTTTTCCAGAAAGTACGGGCGAGTTTTCTGGCGTACAAGTGCCTGAAAAACTCGCCCCCTGGAAAAACTCGCGAGTTTTTCACTACTCGCCGGGTTTTGTGCGAGTCTTGCAACTATGGAACTTTCAACATCATAAGGCAGATGGGGATTTACAATTCTTATTATCTCCATGAAACAAGAAGAAATCAGCAGCTTGATTTCTTCATCAGGATGCCCCAACCAATAGGGTTGATTCAAAGAATTCACTGTAGGAGCTAGTGCCAACTCCATTTTCTCTGAAGGTGATGGCTTCACTTGTCTCAAACATTGTTCTAACAAATGAAGAATGTTCTCTTCATTTTCTCTTGACTGAAATTCTTTACCAAGTCTCTTTCCAACCATAAAGAGTCTCTGCCAACTTCATCTCTTCTTCATTAGCCATGCCTAACTGCCAACTTTTGGATACCACAAGGAGTTGAACTAGAATCTGCTCTGACTTCCGGTGTAGTACCAGAGATCTCTGTCACTCATTTGCCTAAACATGAAGCACTGATCAAAAGGATGGCAGGATCTTCTGCTCTGATACCACTAAAATATTCCCCTTACTTTTTTCCCCAAAATTAGACACACAAACCAGCATCAAACCACTGATTAGCGTTAGCTCCAAATGCAAATCAGCATGGAAAGTAACTCTAACAAAGAATGTTCACCAAGATCCCAATGTGGGCGAGGTGATAGCATATGGTCAGAGCATCATTAGGTATAAACCGAACTGAAATTACAATTCATCTGCTGATGCAGGCATCCACAAGCAGTGGGAATACTCCACTTATTCAGTGGGTGAGATTATTACATTATTAAGGCGGCAAGCCAACCATTAAATCCTCTCTTCCACTTAATTCGTGGGGGGAAAATAGTCCACACAACCACTTATTTTGTGGGGGGAATTTACAAACAAGAAAGATGTTTATTCTAAAACTCAACCACTCAATTGTGGGAGTGTAATCAAATATAAATTGCAGCAAAAAAATGAAATAGCCGTTAGTACTACTAACTAGCTTTACAATGAATAGAAATAGTTGCAAATAAGAGAGATAAGCTTCCAGAATGTTCTTTATCCACACTGGCGGTAAACCATCCAAAGGTACTTAATGTGAGAATTAAGAAATGATTGCAGCAATAAAGGACTGGAACAGTACTACTGTTTACAGTCTTACAATATAGAAAGAGAGCTGCAAATTACATGAATATTACAATGTTTTTCAAAGCACCAAGATACTAAATGATTCCATGATAAATATTAACAATTATTGATGAAGAGAGGACTGGAAATTCAAACTGAAACAAGTCTGATGTAAATCTGCAATTCTGGAAATGAATAACCAGCAACTATAAGAATCAATTAAATGCTCATAACTTCACCAAAGTACCTCCGAATGGCGTGAAACAAAGTGCAATGAACCTTTGGAGGATAGGCGCCCATGACAAGATGAAGAAACAGCCTCAAAAGTCATCCATTAATTTATGGCACAATTCACAATGCTCTCCAAATGGTACGGCTCTTGAGAAGGGCGATTTAGCAATATAAAATCAAAGACTTGCAAATAAATTCCAATCTCTTGTGGAAGGGGTCGCCTTGGGTCTAGAAACACTTTGCAAACATACCCAGAATGATATATAATTTGCTCAAAAAGCTGTTAACAAAAAACACTTTCAGCTGTAGCAATATTAGCAACACCAAAACTGAGAAAAACTCCAAAATCTTAAACAATTGAGCTTCATCTGCTAGTCTGAATGAGAAGCAGCAATAAAAACCAATTAGGTCTTGTCTCTCAAACACGAAATTGATTGGAATTTAGGAGGTAAGCATCCCTCGAAGAAATAATCACAATGTCATTTTGACAGCATAACTTTAGCAATTAACAATGGATACCAAATACTGGAGCAAGGCTTCACTTTTATAGAAAAGGAGAAAACTCTTCAACTCCCCTTCAAGGCACGCCAAAAGTCACAGAAGAGACTTTTCAAATTTCAAGAATTTCTAATTCTTCCTCAAGGGTGGCGTCCCACTTCATGGCAACATTAACTTTATTTAATATTCTATTTTCTCCTTAATGACTTTGACCCCCCTTCAAGTCCACATTTTAAAACAACTTGAAGCTATTCCACTAGGCCATGGGATCAACTGAAAAATAGAACATTAATGCCTTTATTTCAAAATTTCACCAAAAAATGCTTTTGAAAGCCAAAACTTAAACACAAGCAACTGCTCCAACTAAAAAGATGAACTGAAGGCTAACAACTGAACCACTGCCAAAATTAGTATTTACTAAAAATAGTAAATACTTAGAAATGCCACAAACCTCCAAGCAAGGAAACCCTAATTTCTCTTCTAATCAACCTACGGATTTCCGGAAATAGGCTATCAGTCAAAGAATAGCATATGGCCAAAATGGGGACATTACAAAGTCAGTGCAGATTCCAAATGAATGTGTGACACATAATTTGGATCCTGGACTAGCCAATACTAGCAATGTTTGACAAGTTCATGGCAACAGCAACCCACTTTAGTAGACACACGAGGGTCACCTTCCAAGTACAAGTTAACACTTACCTTCAGATGGTGGCAGCAGATATAGTCACTTATATACTTCTTCTGAGATATTCATATTCTTCATTTACAGATGATGCTTAATATGTTTTTGGAGGGAGGAGATAGGAGGAAACAGGAAATCAGGAATAAATCCTCTAAAAATACTCTTTTAGCTATATTTTGGAGAACTGTATTCAATTATTGTGTTCACATGATGTTAAGGGATAGGTATCAAACAGATTTGAAGTCTATCTATGGTATTTGTGACTAATAAGCATAAGATTTTGATATCAATCATCACAAAATGGAAAGAACAAATATCTTTCTGATGATGCTTCCTACTTTTTCTGTTATCATGTACCGCATAAAATTCCATTGCTATGTACAGTTTTGTGTGCTGTAACACATTGTTCTGAATTAGTAATCCATCTTACATACTCTAGATGAAAATAACATAAATTATACAATACAATGGTACAGAGTACATGATAACACATTTAAATGTACAAAAGAATGCACGATAAAAGCTCAAATCTCTACTACACAATTATTTATTCTATTATTCTGTAACTACCTAAAAGCACCTATATATCCTACTTGTGTTTTATACGTCTTATCAAATTATGAAAATATATATCTCTGGATTGTGCAAATCAATGTGCTCAAGCAGACATGAAGAAATGGGTAAAAGATAGAGAACCATTTCAAAACAGATCCGCTCCCATCATATTGCTCCCCCCACTTTTCCCACCATGACTGGTCATTTAGTCGGCCATACTTGTGTGCTCCTTTCTCTGTCCAACCTTTAGCATTGTATTTTTCCCACCTGGAATTAAAAATTCCAAACAAATTCAATATGAGGAAAATGGCACTTTTGACATTCTCATATTTTCTAAAATACAACACAAAATCAGTATAGCATACAAAGAAACAGTAAATATATGGTCTGCTCAAGCACAGGACTCTGAATGAGTAATTTCTTACCATTTCTCATACCAACCAGCTGCACCACTTCCAGACTTGGCTTGCTTTTGAGCACTTCTCTCTATTCTTGCCAGATTACTGTAAACTCATGACAGTCAAATTTGTAATTCAATACCTTTTTATATGATGATTCATGACAGTTTCCTCCATTATTAATCTGCAACTATCACTGCCATTATTTACTGAAGCTATTTGTACAGTTAAGAAACTAAACTTGAGCGATATTTGCCTTCATCAGTTGCTGTAATCAATGATTTATCATGCAAACAAGTTTGTGAAACTCACCCTATTGTTGATTGAGATAAACAAATTGTCCACCAGACCTTTTGGCATCCACTTACTAACCATGATTCTTCACAATGTGTCAAAATACCTCCTATGTGTCAATAGATGAGCTAAACACGACCGATAATGAATGGTTCATAAGCCAAAACACTTGCTGAAGGTTTTGCAAATGGGGTAGCAAGCGGGCTTGACCTTGGGGGAAATCACCATGGTTAAGCATGCTTCAGTTGTAACGGTACTGTGATGGGTGAACTCCCGGGAAGTCCCAATGCTTCACCCCTATAAGCATCACCTAAATGCAACGAATGCTAAAAGCCTAAATGTCCCATTCATGCTCAGCAGAGATGGGTTCTTGTAAACCACCACATATGAAATATGGGTCAATGAGTTTGACTCAAAAACTATGCAGTTGAATCCTGATATAACCTTTATAACAATAATTCTATTTCTTTCCATGCAAATATAGCCAACATGAATGTCATTTGATCAATATCCTCATGATTTTTAATAGGTAAGTTGCTCATGCCATTTCATTGTTTGAGTTAAATTTCAAAAATACAGAAAACAGCAGAACATATTTTTATTTCAATTTAATGCCCAAAGACAGAAGCAAGAATTTGTGGTTCAATGAATTTTTTTTCTGTTTGTGTATACTTCCACACAATGCAGATACACGGGAAATGGTGAATTGGAACCCACACCTCCAATCATCTTGTCGAAGTACTTCTTGCCATGTTTCCCACCAAGAATCTCCTTGAGCATTCCTTCCAGACTTTTCAACGCCTGTCATTCAAGAACACCGGTACCATCAGTAAGATAAGTAAGACCAAACTGTATCCCTTCACTCCAAACACGGGATACTTAATATTCAATAAGGAATGCATGAGATTTTAACCATTAATTATTTGTTTCCTTAACAAATATCATGCCCAACTGCTGTTTCACAGCAGTAAGAACTTTGTAGTATCTACAAAATACCATAATTTTTTTACATAGTGAAAAATAGGAACTCATGTTTTATTTAGAATATGTAAAAAAATTATAGTATTTTGTAGCTACTACAAAATTCCTATTTTTCATGAGTCCCTATTTTTAAGAAAATCTAACAAAATGAAATCACTAAACAATATTCTAGATCAATCTTAATACTTCAGGTACTTATGTCAGAAACTCAAAAAAATCATTAATAAAGCTCACAATTGGATGGCTAATTGCCCCTTCCATGCATTACACATGATGACATACCAAGAAAATTACCAAGCGTAATCCAGTTGATGCAAAATGTTAGGATGGAGCTAATCACTGTTATTGAAGGAATTACTATAGCTAACAAATTAGGAGGCAAATTCAATGTTTTTAGGAGATTAGTCTTCCGAATAAATTGGCCAAAAGCTAGTTATGAGCAAAATGCCTTATAAAAGTAGCCAAAACAAAGACAAAGATCATTATACAGACAGGTAATATTTTAGTCCTCAAACTTTGTTGGATGATAGGCCAAATCAAAAACTGATGATCAACCAAATTAAGAGTTTATAGACCCGAAAGCTCATCAATTAAAATGGTATGGCAAGGATTTTTATGGCATTCTCAATTCAAATAATCTTTTAAGCAGAACATGATAGCTTAAGACAAAAAAATAGCCATGTCCTGGTCAAGGAGCGTCATGCCCTCGGTAAGGAAACTCCCTTACGAATCAGATCGCAGTAGTGACAGGTAATTACTCATTGAAAAATTTAATTAAATGGTCCGATGACCTTTTGGAATGTGATCGGCCAAGTCAAAGGAGCAGTGACAGGGGCAGCGATTAATAATCCTCCCAAGTCAGCGATTAATATACAAGAAAAAAGTTATATCAGACAAAGAATTCGTCTCATTCAGAGTTTGTCTTATTCGCAAAAAGCTGTGAATATAAGACAAAAAGGTATATTAGTATGTTATGAAGAGTGGCGATTAATACATGAAAGGGCAGCAATTATGATATGAAGAGCAATGATAAAGGTGTGAATCGATACTTTATGGACAGTGATCATTAATAGTTATAAGAATTTAAAACAGCGATTAAGGAAAAGGGTGCATCCTTTGTAAAGGATGCAATGATAATAAAGGGTGTGACTATTCACCCCATCATGATGGTATATAAGAGGAAGGCAATGAAATCTGATCTAAAAAAAAGGGGGGGTAAGAAAGTAGAATTATAAAGCAGTGATAATTTGAATTATAGGGCAGTAAGATACAGCAAACTTTATATTTCTGCAGTAGTTGGTATGCCACATATTAGAATCCAATATTTATTAGTTTGTGAATTTCATAAAGAACATATTTATTTATTTCATTAACTTGCTAATTCATCAAGAATCTTAGGATTAGTAATTATTTATTTGATTTCTATAGCAATCATATTAGGAATGGGCAAGGAAACATAATCAAGAGGTGCAGGAGTATGGGTTCCCTAAATTAAGTGGACCACCCATTGAGTTGGATTGCTTGTGCGCCAAGGGGACTGATTGACTTGGTTGGTTGTTCGGCACTCTTGGGCTTAGTTGTGGACGACATCTCCCTAAGCCCCGTTGTGTTGTTCCCCTCAAATTCCTAATATGGTTGGCTATAGCATGCATGTTACATTATCATCTTCTTTGATGATTATTTTCCTAAATTCAATTGATATTGTGTAATTTAGAGAACGAATGCTCTTGTAAATAAATTGTATTATTGGATTTGTTAATTTTGGGCAAAAATCAGGTACTCCCTCAACAGGAAACATTACGCTACCAAGGACTAATAATATATATTATCATGAGCTAACATCAATTTCTAGTGACTAATATTGTGTGTAGGACCTAAACCAGGATTCATATCTTATACAGGGTATATCAATTGGTAAATTTATAATCTTAAATGTATTACATTTCTTATTTTGGTTCAAATTATGGTTTTACGGCAAAATCTAGGAATATCCCATATAGGGGACACTACAAGGAAATATAGAAAACTAGCAAAAAAGAAAACAGAGCAAATTTAATCTTATTTGTGCCTGTTATATCAAAACCAGGGTGGCCCAAAAAGAACCAATGAAATCTTTGCTAAAGCCATGGCTGATAGGATTAATGTAATTCTGTACAATTTATTAGAAAACTTGATCATAGAATATGATTCACTGAAAGAGTCTTACAAAAATAAGGTAAAAATGTATTTCTAGCACTTCTAGTCTTTGGCAATGTGTAATGTCCCTTATTTTTGACATAAAGAAAGCGACATTAAAAGGAGAATCAATAATAAATTATTACCTAAAGTTAATAACGTAAACTAATATGAAGTGAGGAGTTAACGAAGACTTGTATATGGTTATCCAATTCGAAAGATGTAGATCTTAATATATGAAGGTGGATAGTATACTATGGAGATAATTCATTATCTTTTGTTGTAGCATCTATGATAACCATTCGTGGCATTATGAAAAGTCAAACTCAGATTATTCTCATTAGAATGGAGACCTGCCTGCTCGCCTGCCCGATTTTTCTAAGCCACCGTATATGGGAAAGATAGTGTGATGGTCAGCAATTAATTAAGATAAGTTAAGGCACATAAAAACATATTTAAAGACAATATATATCAATCATCATTTCAAGAGATCGTGAATGATATAACCTACAGCAATTAATATAGAAAAGTAATAAGAGTCAAGTCGACAGGGGTCATATATGCAATGCTGGAAGTTTGTGAAGCATCAGTTAAAACTATCAAATAGTATGGAACATTGAGTTTAGTTTTTATTAGTGAATTTCCTGCTGGGAAACCGCTCTATATGAGGATAAAGTAACATGAAAGCATACGTCACAAAAGTGTAAATCAGAGAAAGCTCTAAGATCAAATCACATGTATAAAAGGATTTTAAATCAGAAATAGCGAATCAATAGAGGTCAGAACCTCTAACATGTTCAAAGGTGCAATATTAAAATATTCAATCAGAAACAGCCAATTATAATCTCTTATCTAATTTACATTATTAATCTAGTCTTTGAATTAGACTATCTAATTTAAGATTCATATCACAAACATATTATTAGATAATCATCTATAGATCAAGGGTGCATCATTTTGCTATCTTTAAGTCTATTGACCATTGATATATCTTAATATATAAATCTATAATAGTAAGTGCAAATGTTGAGTGATTCTATGAGAGATGCTTTTGTGATTGATTCACAACATGTTTACATTGTCAACCCTTGACGTGTAAATCAAAAAATCGAGTGATCCGGAGCCCGGGTCATTACAGTGGTATCAGAGCTAGCGAACCTGCCAGCCTTGGGTAAACATCAGAAAACATGACAAATCATGACAATAGAAGATACCAAGGCATCGATAAAAACAATCTATGAAGCTGAAATGGATGATATCAAGAGCACACTTAAAAGCGCAGAAGAACGTATATCTGAAATGTTGGATACCAAACCAATGGCAAGAGGAAAAGGGAATACCAGTTGTGGTATTGATGACAAAGCATCAAATGCAAGTAACAAGGTGATAAATAGAGCACCCTTAGATGAATTCCTCATAACAGAAAACCATCTTGTGAGTAAAACTAATAAGGAATGTCTTGAGGAAGACTTATATCGCTCTAAGGATGAGATTGAAGAACTTAGAAAGAACAACCAGGAACTTGCGCTACAACTCCACGAGTGAAAAAATCCTAATATGTTGTTAATACAAGGCCTCGAAGAATGTGAGAAGACAATTGTTGATCTAAACAATAAGCTTCAACAGGAGTGTAGATCGAAGGTCCAAGTACAAGAAGATTTTGAGAAGGTGATCAATGATTTGAAGGATCAAATACAGGAAGTAGAGCTAACAATCCTCAATTTGAAAATTCAAATTAAAGAAGAGAAAAGAATTGAAGGAGAGGTAAGAAACCAATTGAAAGCAAAAGAAGTAAATTGTGAAAAGCTAGAGCGTGAAATTGTTTCGGTGAGGGAAGAATTGGAGAAGACGACCATCAAGTTAAACACAAATCTCAAGTTTGAGAAGAGCACCGAAATCTTAGATGACATCATTAATGGGCAAAGGTCATCATCCAATAAAACGGGACTTGGCTATAAAGAAAATCCAACATTCAAGGATGATTCCAAACAAACTCCTAAGAATTCTAAAACTTTAAAGAGATTTTCAAAAGCCCTACTAAAAATGAAAGTAGCAGGATGACAAAGAATCCTTCTAAAGTTGACAAGGACAATTTCAAGAAATCCTTTCCTTGGAGGCAAGTGCATACATACAAGTTTGAGAGTACCTTTAATGGCTATTGATACTCATGCAATCATTTTGGACATAAGGCGACAGAGTGCAAAACACAAATGAGATGCAATGATAGATGGAACAAAAATAGAAGATCTTATGGATTCTCAAGAATGAACTATAACTCCTTCGTTCCTTTAGTGAACTATAGTGTTGTATGCTACAAATGCAACAACTATGGACATATTTCACAATATTGTAGAACTGACTTGGTGAAACCACCTAGACAGCACAAGATGGAAGATACCATGACCAAACAAAAAAGAAAGTCTATAAAAGTTTGGAGAAGGAAACAAGAACAAGACAATAAGAAGGATAAATCTATGATAGTGCAAACTTCATTACATGCACAAGAGACATCTCCTAGTCCATAAGGAGAAGCACAATTTAAAGGGGAGCTAAGTATGGCATTATTGTTCAGCCCTATGGAGAAGATAATTCAAAAGATGAAGTATCACAAAAATTGAAGAAAAGAATCTACTTTTCAATAGATTGGTACTAAGGGAAAGTAAGGAATTGATATAATTGTTGGATGTGTTCAAAGATCTTAGACTATGAAAGATTGCATATCTTTAACTCATGCACAATAAGTTGGCATTTGCAATTGTCTCCATAAGATTGAAGATTTGAGAGAATAGAGAGTTAAAGTGTCATTCAAATCCATTATGACAACAAAGAAGAGTATATTGCCTTGGAAGGTGATACAAGAGGACAGCTTCAACGTGAACAACATTTAGTATCAAGAGATAGATCATTTATAGTCTAAAGAAGGTATTAAAAGGGGAGAAAGGAAAGTGAAAAGTGGTACTTTTTGAGAACAAAATAATGATAAGGAAGAATCCATGCTTGTGCAATCAATATAATGCAAATTTTACCAATTTATAACTTTATCAATCACAATAGCAACTATGCAAGAATATAACAATAAAAACAAATTGACACCAACATTTTACGTGGAAACCCTTATGGGAGAAAACCACAGTACAAATAATGTACTTTATATTTATATATGTTAACAATGATTGTAGGCACCAACCTCTTAATCTGTTTTGTAGGAACCAACTCCCTAACTTGGTTTAGTAGGCACCAATCTACAAGGAGCACCAACTCCCTCTTCCAAGGCACCAACCTTGGCTAACAAGAGGCACCAACCTCTTATGATAAACTGAAAATTTGAATTCTGCTTTTTACTTCACTCCAATCCTTACTTTGTGATGTATGCTGTCACTTTAATGCCCACACAAGGAATATAATCTTCTGTTCTGATTTCACATCTCCATTCTCTCACTCACTCTCACTTGCAAATCTGATTTTGGATTCTTATATGTATGTTGATCACTTTGCAACCTTTGAAAGAACACATCATTTAAAATCTGTTCTTGCACCCATTCATAATAATCTGATTTTACATTAACAAACCGTACCATTTCATTTTTAAATCATGCCTTTGAAATGTTATTCCATCCCTCTTGAACAAATCATGTCTTCAGATTTTTTTTATTGATAAGTATACACTGTATCTCTTCATAAATCGCACTTCTCTATAAATCTGAATTTTTCTTTATAATAAATTGTGCATTTTCATTTAGAGATCAATACCATTTAAAATGGAGCGCTTCATGAAATCGTTTCACTTCAAGAAGGATACGTGCCTTTTTATTTTTGTCTTATTGATACCTCAGTAGTTTTTGTCTTATTTACATTTTGTCTTTTATGCAAACCATTGGATATTAAGTCTTTAATTGCTTTCTTTTTGAAACATAGAATCGCACCTCTTTTGGTTTTTGTCTTTATTCTGATTTTTGTCCCATATGTTTTTTGTCTTATGTGCTGCAGATATTATATTTTGTTTCATTATTCAGAAAAGATAATGCTTTATTCACTCAGCGATCTGTTTGTGCTCTTTAAGGAATACGTTGCTTTTGGTTTTTGTCTTTATTCTGATTTTTGTCCCATATGTTTTTTGTCTTATGTGCTGCAGATATTATATTTTGTTTCATTATTCAGAAAAGATAATGCTTTATTCACTCAGCGATCTGTTT
>VDFB02224233.1:0-12498 GCA_007258455.2 Sequoia sempervirens
TAGAAATGGCAAAAGAATCAAAAGAGTAAAGAAACCAACACATTTACCCAAAAAGTTGTCCAACAAAGGAAGAAACAATGGCTGAAATGAGTTGTTCATTAGAAAAGGACATGGTGGAGGTATAATCCCATCCTTACAAATGAAAGGGTCTGAATTAAATCAATTATTTTCCCACTTAACGTGTCTTTAAGATATCATTGTAATTTTCCTTTGTATTTGATAGTCCTTTATCTAGATTCTAACCGTCTTTTTCAACATCATTATGAGTGGATATTAATCACAAATCTTTCTTTCTTGTTGCATTTTTACCTTCAATCCCCATTTTTCCTCCTATCAAGGTTGGTTTAGTTTGTTGCATGGTAGGCCATTATGTAGCTTTGTTGAATATTTGAAGTTGTTAACATATGAAAACATAACTCCTTTGCAAGCAGTGCCATGAGCATAGACAGGTTTAAGATCAAGAGCACAATATTTTACAAGTGTTTCTTATATTACAAAAAAAAGAACCAATTCGTGATGGAGATCAAAATCCTTGTAGTATCAGGACTAGATACAATCCTTTCAAACATAAATACTAGGAATCTATTTGATGTCAATGCATGAGGTGGGACGAGGAAACTTCTCAATTTTGTAAATGGAAGAGGTAAGAAGTGCAAAAAATATTCCCATAGTAGACATAACCAGAGTAAAAAAGAATGGATTTTTCTCTTTTACTTGAGCCTTATGTAAGTTTTTTTTCTCTGATTGAACTAACTTTGGACAGTTTTCTTCCCAAAATCTTGTTCTACCTTGAGCTACATTTCCTCTATTTTATAAACCCTCTTCTCTAATGCTCTAAATCTAGGAATTTGTTTTATGATATTATTTCCTGCTACAAATGTTGGTGTTGGAGTTGAAAATGCTACCTCAGGGAAGAAGAAATTTGTGGAGTTTTGAATTTTGAATGTGAGAACCCTACAATTTATAGTATGAGATTTCATATTTCTTTTCATGGCTTCTTCAATCCCCTCAGAGTCATTGAATTCTATTCGTTGTTCTAGGAATTGGGTAACACTTCTAGGTTCATCTTTGACAAAAGGATTTTCATCTGGAGGCTCTTTCATAGTGGTTTGATGTGCTAACTCTTGAGATTGTAGTAGGTTCAGCCTCAATGTTTGTTCCTTTTTTTTCAAATTCCATTGTGAATTATCTTTACCATTGTGTACTTTTCTCATCAAATGTAACATGGGATTGTGGTCTTCTTATGGCCTTGAGGGCTTGTTTCACATCCTCTTTTTTTCAAGAAGGCGAACATCTGTAAATCTCTTAAAAGTAGGAGCTTTTTCAATTTCTTTTTCTAATTCAATAAGTTTATTCTCCTCAAGCTCCATCTTCGATCCTCCTTCGTCTCTTTCATATCCACTAAGCTACTCCTTCCAGACAATTGTTCATCAATCTCCTCTATAACATAATTCCCTTCACTAAACCCACCAATCTTACCACCCAATATTTCTTCATCAACCATTTGGAAAATATCTTTATTTTCATTCCTCACAAGCACCATTCTCAAGGGATCATCATCATCCACAAGCTTAGAAGAACTAATTCTTACTAATTTCTCACAAGAGGACTCTCTTGAATTAGGGGAAGGTACAAAACAACTAGACTTGGAGACATATTTCATAGGCACTATATTATTCTTAGTACCAACAGAAATCACATTACTAACTCCTCCTCCAAGCTATTTTCTAGCCTCTTTCACATGTTTATCCCATGACTTGTATTGTTGACCAAGTGCATTTATCTCTCTTGGTTTCTTCACAAAACTGTTGAATCCTTTCTTGCTCTCTTTTAGTAGTTGTCAAGTCTCCCTGCTTGTGGACTCTGTGAAAAATAGGAGGCACTATGTCCTGCTGAGGTTGAAGTTCAATGAGGAGATTCTTTAGATTGTTCAACTAGGTCACAAAGGCTTTTCCTTTGGCTTCTGCAACCTTAGCATCTTCAAGTGTTTTAATGGGGAGTTCTGTTAAACATGGAATCTACTCTTGCAAGGATTTGAGTGTGTGTTCTAATTGCATTTGTTTGGTCTCATATCTCCTCCTATTTTGGATAACATTGGAAACCATGGACACAAAATGTGGTTGAGTTGGGTGTTTTTGAATTGTTGTTTTGATGGGGCTCAAATGACTGCATCTATTTTTGAAATAATTTCAAGTTCATGACAGGTCATTAAATTCAACAAAGGTAGGAAAAATAACATTTGTTGGGACAACTCTTTCATTTCCAAAGCAAGTGTTTGGGCTCGGGGATTTGAATCACAGGATTATATAGAAAACATTAAATTATAATGTATTAGTAGAAACAAAGGATATTTTGATAGCTTATACCAATGAAGTCCTGTTTGATTTATTATCAACAGTAAAAAAATGGGGTATAATCAATTGAATTCATGTTAAATAGTTGTATGGTGTGGAAATAGTATTTGTTTTCAATCAAGGGAAATTTTATTGAGACAAATGTACCAGAAAAATAAAAGAGCTTCCTTACAATAGATCTCTAGTGCTTAATTTTGAAAGTACCTATTAATTTCAATTGGTTGCCAATGGTGCACAAGTAGCGGTTTGGTCTATATATTAAACTAGCCATAACACTATTGGTTATTCATAGATACCCCACAATGAAGTAGCTTGCATTATGGTTCTACATCAACATTATGGTAAAAAAATTCTTGCTCTTTTATTTCTTTAAAGCCTAGGGCATACAACTCATTGCTCTTTTTGCTTGGGGGATTATGCCTATTTATGGAAATTAGGAAAGAATATGTACTAATTTTATATGTTGAGGATCTAGATGAATTTAGGAAAGTTAATTATCAATCATTACAAAACTAAGTTTAAAATGTAAGTTTAATCTATGTAATAATTATATGTATATGCAGCTAACAACATTGAAATAATGGAATGAAATATTATGTGTTTCTCTCAACAATTTATGTGTGTTTATTCTTACCAGGAATTTTGCTTTATTCAAGCTTCTTAGACTTTGAAAACCAAATATTGCAAAGAGCCACTTGCTCTATATTTTCACTAAGAAGACACCTGTTGTCCTCATTTTTATTAGCATACAACTTAGATACAAGGCCTCTAGAGTTTTTTCATATATTAGACTGTTTTGATTGTTGTTCAATAGAAGTCAACACAACAGGATGGATTTTTTCTCCTAGTTCCTTTAGCCTTTTTTCAATGCCAATATATCATTAATACCTTCTAAACCTAATAGCATGGAAATTCCATGGGCATGTAAGGAACAAAATTTTATGTACTATCCCTAGTTATAGTAAACTATAAATCCCTTATTCCAGAACCAAGCAATTGTGTTTAGAAACCTTAAAGTGTACATCAAACTGCCTTGATCTCTAAGAATGGACTGAGAAGTTAAAAATTTAACCTAAATCTTTAGCCAAATGGATTAAAAAAACCTTATAATATTCTAAAATTTCATTAGCCACTTTCCCATACCATGCTATTGAGCTCAATGGTTTCATGTCCTATTCTTATAGAAGCCATGACATACATGCATCTAAAATGTCATTTTTAAGTTGATGTTCTTCTTGTCCTACAACTCTGTTTCCCAAAATCAATTGCACATGAATTTTTTGTTTTACTTACCTATACCCATATCATGCACTTTCCATTGTTTAGTCTTCTCATGAACATGGTTGGTCTCAAAACTAAACTACCATCAATGCTGAAAATCCCTGAAAAGTTGATTGAAAATTGCTCTTATTTTGCATCATATTGTTGATACATATTTAGCTTTTAGATTAACTATTGTAAAGTATATGAGCCCTTTTATCTACAATGTAGAGTTGAAACTTATGTATGTTTATGAAAGTTGTTAATGTGTTTAATTTGTCTATTTTACAGATATTGTGTATTGAAAAACAACAAGAGCATCTACAAACATACTTCAACAGTATATAAACTTTCACAAGTAAGATATTACTCGTATTTTGTTTTTATATTTCTAGTGTGTTTTTATATGCATAAAATGTTAGAAAAAAGTGAATCATAAACAAAAAATAGGTACAATAAGAGATGCTGTGTTGATTATTCTCTAAGCCCTTATTCATTTCCCAAGTGCACTCACCAAATTTCTCAAGAAACTATAAATTCACTATTGGAATTCAGGGTCAAAATTTACACACAATAATAATCTTATTCTATTATTCCACACTTTCGTTCCACATGAATTACATATATCCCAATATATAGGAGTTGGATCTCCTATATTAAAGGAGAACTCCTGTAACAAATTTCCCAAATATATTGGGTTGTTTTAACAACTCATAACATATTCGTACTACTATTATAATAACCCTAACAAAACTATAACCCACAAATAACTATTTTAACAATATCCATGAGAACACCACTTCAACATTCCTCTTGGCAGAACATGGTGCAAATCACACCTTCATCCGCAGATGTTCATCTTTTGTGGGTATATCCAACCCATCATTAGGACCTGATCCAAAGAAAGTTGCTCTCTCCCATGGTTTTAAACATGCTTACCACAAACCTTGACGTGAACATGAACCTCCACCATCTTTCCACCTCATGTGGTTTTTTGGATCCTCCCACAAACCCTTTCAAGATCCATGAATTGCATTACACTAGTGCTTTTGTTCGCCACTATGCTTGTACATCAAGGAAGTTATATGGAAATCATCATACATATCACAAATTTGAAAAAACCCATGTACTAGAAAAGGTTTCACATTACATTCCATAAGAACATAATGTTCTTAATTGTAGTCACTATTGTCGATCGCTACCATTCATTCTCAAACAACATAGACAATCGCCATTGCCACTAGAAGTTGCCCTTAACTTTAGTCATTTTGGTGCAAAATGGGAAAGGAACATTGGTTATTATTCCCCCACAATGTGAAATCTACGTATTCCACAACAGAATATTGAAAGAAAATCATACCATAATGCGATACTACCATCCGGATCTTGTTAACATGGCCATTACAAAAGTGAATGTATTCACCAATTATCTTCCACGAAGTAATGGCACTCGAGGATCATGATAGTCAAAGGACCTTTAGCAAATATATGTTTCATCACAATCATTTTTCAACATCCACACACCAAACTGAAAAGTTAAAAAAAACACACTACACAATAGAAAATAAAATTCCACCATAGTTGATAAGCGGCCCCGTCATTGGTGACTAACAAGAGGTCACTGGTTGTCCCCCAACCTATAGTACCTCCAACCTCCAATAAAATTGCTACTTAGCAAATTTTCCATTGAAGTTCAAATTTATAATCCATGACTGAGAAGAATCCACTCTTCATCTCCACAACATATTGAGTGCCAAGGATCACTATTTCTTTGCATTTTAAGTTTAGATGGATGTCATGTACAAGTGATAATGCATCCATTTTCAAATGAAGAAATTACTATTTGACACTTACAGATTTTGATTGACTACTTTTTTTGACACAAGCGTAATGACTTATAAAAATGATCCCTATTCTAAATAAGTTAATACAACTCAACTTTGACAAAAATATCTCTATAAGAAATAATAACATATGGAGACATCAAAGTAACCATAACTAAATATGAAAAAATCACAAATTTAAATGACTTTCTAACATTTGGAGACACCAAAATTACTAACTAATAATGACTTGACCGACTATAACACAAATATCTCTATGAAAAAAATATCCCTCAATGACTGCAAATCACAAGATAAATGAAGTGAATTCCCAATCACAGTCAATGCAAGATCTCCACATAGATGCACTCCACTCTTCTACTGTGCCAATGAAATTGGTCCATATAGAATGACTTGTGTCAATTAGACACCAATGAGAAGGATGCCAACTCCCATAGAAAATAAAAGTTGTTCCAATCAAATTTAACAACGAGCTGGAATAAGAGATGACACTTACATCAAACGTTGCCCCCTAAGGTGAAACACCTCAAACAACCAGTCAAATTATAGGCTTTTTCCAAGCCAATTTTGTAGAAAAAAAAAACTGGGTCAAAGGAATTCCCCAATTCAAGTCTACTGACAATGATCTAAGAAAGAACGCTTTTGTACACCATATTCACTTTCACAATTCAAAAAAGAAGATTGAGCAAAGAAACTCATGGGGTCAGCAAGATACATGCCAAAAACCACGATTAAAACGTCGGTGCATTCACATGATGCTAGGAATACACTTCCTGCCCAATCAAAAAATAGAAACCCAAACGAACTTGATGTAGCTAATTCCAATCTCAAAATGCCTTCTCCTGAAAGTGATAAAGGAACCCCTCTCCTCCAATCCTTTCATGCTACAAATGGAGTACACCAAATGAATCAGGAAATAATGAGTTTCCAGAAAACAAGCCAAATCTCACCAAAGACTGATGAGTGGGAAGGTACCCAAAATTATCTAACTATGTAGTAACCATGGCATGCCAACAATGAACTTCTTTTTCTTCTACAAACAAAAAATGATCTACAACTGCCACCCTTTAAATCGGCCTGATCTAGGCTATATGCTACTCAAGGAGAATCTGTACATGAGCTTTCTCAAATGTCAAAACATGACTTTCTCCACCATTATCCAAGGAATCAGAAGCTTGAAAATTAGAGCAACCCCACATAGCTCTAAGACTTTTGAATTTTCCTCAGATCGCCTTGATGGTCACAAGATCACTGGGATCACTCAAACATTTTGGAGCAACATTCACACATCCCTATCAAAAATAAGAGATTACTTCCATGATCTCTTAGTGCTTGATATCATATTGTAATTCGTCAAAATTTACACACAATAATAATCTTATTCTATTATTCCACACTTTCGTTCCACATGAATTACATATATCCCAATATATAGGAGTTGGATCTCCTATATTAAAGGAGAACTCCTATAACAAATTTCCCAAATATATTGGGTTGTTTTAACAACTCAAAACATATTCGTACTACTATTATAATAACCCATTTAACAAACTATAACAACCTAACAAATAATTATTTTACTAACATCCATGAGAACACTAATTTCCAAACAAAAATCAGCCGCATTAATTTTATAGATTATTCTCCAATGTCTTATTCTGTTTTATTATTTTACTTCAACATCCATGAGAACACTCCACTTCAACAAAATCAAATGCATAATTTTAGTACATTATGAAAAATACATTGTCTAACAGTAAATACTATATGTTCATCAAAAGAGAATGGTAATTGCAAAATTGCATCCTTTTCTAGTCTTTTGGATTTGTAAGTGTATAGATGAGGGTGAAGATCATCCAAAAAAATTGCAACCCTTTGCAATTGGATAGCCAAATTGAACTTTGAAAGTGATAAACCTTATATATATTTGTCTACTACTCCCTATTATAATGCTTCAACAGTATATTGCATTAAATGCAATCCAAGAAGTTGGATTATAATGGCATATGACCTGGTTTTTGTTGTCAACCCTAAATAGCATGAGATGTTAATGGACATTCAATATGAAAGGGATAATTGAACACGTTTTCTACATTGGTGTACAAGAGATTGTTATAGTCCATTAGGTTGAAAAAAAAATGGAGAAAACTGCATATAATATCATAGTTACAAAATTCACTGATTTAAATTTTATCGCAATTAATTGCACTCAGCTCCTTAATGATTTCATCTTATAAAAAATTGTGATTTTTTTATTTAATCATTGATAATGTGTTTAATTTTCCTGTTTTGCAAAAGGTGTACATTGAAAAACAACAAGAGCATCTACAAATATACTTCAACAACATATAAAATTTGGCAAGCAACATATTACACCTATTTTGTTTTTATATTTCTAGTGTGTTCTTTTATTGTGCATAAAATCTCAAAAAAGAGTGAACCAAAAAAATCATTGCATACTATCATAGATGTAGAAAGTTATGAATCAATGAACACAAATGAAGAACAAACAATAGATCTTAGTATTGAAAAACAATAATCTTTTAAAGATAAAGTCCATTTATACAACATAAGGGGATTGTCTTTTTTACTCTTCACAATATTGTTACATATACACTTCACTTGGATATCTTTCGAAGAGTTTTCTTTTTTACTTTTTGGTTCCTGTATTTCTCTTGGAGGAGTTCTCTATTTTTGGGTCTGACTTGGATGTTGGGCAGTGTTTTTAGCTAGTGGAGTGGAATGCCTTTCCCTCTTGCTCCCTTGGAGTTTTTTGTTGGTTTGGGTGTGATCTTTCTCTTGGAGCTCCTGTCTGCTCAGCCAAAGGATGGTGTGGCTCCCCATTCTTTTGGAGCTTTGACTCTCTTCCATCTCCTATGCACTATGTCTTTTGTTGAGGCGAAGACAGCTCTTGATGGTCAGGAGTCATTTCCTATTGAGTTGGAGGTGGGTGTGTTGGAGGTGGATGATAGTCCTCTTCTCTGCTTTCCTCTAGTGGTGCTCCTATTGAGATGGAAGTTTCTCCTATCAAGGTGGAGGTCGAGGTTGCTGAAGAAGTGTGCTCTTGGTTTTTTGGGTTTTCACAGTATCCCCTCCTATAGAGGAGAGCTCAGTCCTCTTAAGGTGGATTTGGAGTTGGTCTGTGGCACGTTTTGGAGCTTCAAGGGGTGTCTTTCCTCTTGTCTGATGGTGCTTTTGATTAGGTGGATGGGTTTAATGGTGGTCTTTACCATTAAATTTTCTTTTGATGGACATAGTGCATTGTTTTACTGAGATGGTTAGCTGTGTGTGTGTGTTATGTGTTGAGGAGGAGGTATGATGATGTTGCACTGTGTTTCCAGAGTGTTATTGTAGGACTGCCGGTCGAAACTTGGGCTTTACGGTCTAGATAGAAACAGGTTGTATCCCTAGGCTGGGCTAATGCTTGTGTTATTGTTGTGTCTTTTTTGTATCTGTGATGTCTTGATTTATCTGTGGTGTTGTTGGCGGGTTTGTTTGTTGGACTTTGTGGTGGTGTTGTTATCTTTGTTGCAGAGCTTGTTGTTTGTTGGGTTGATTTATGCTTCGCGATGGAGTTTAGGTTGTCTTCTTACGCCTTAAAGGGTTTGAGGGCCTTAAAACCATTTTACCTAATCGAAACTATGGTGCATGTTTACAATACATAATTAACACACCTGTAGTAGTATTACATTTTTACAACCTAATTTCAACAAACCCTTAACCTAGTACAATATTGGGCTTTTGCACATAACGAATTGGTTTGATATTTGAAGGAGATGTCCTTGTTGTTTATGGTCCTACTTCTACCAACTACACCAATACCTGAAAAAAGGTAAAAATAGTACATGTAGATCTTGTAGATTGCAATGGTCAAATGACTATTACTGTAAAAATTAGCAACAATCTGATAAATACATTCTTGCCTTGTATGTTTGTTGGGTCTAGTATTTGCATCACCAAATTTTTAATCAAGACTAAAACTCAATATGAAAGAGGCGATGTAGATTGTTTCCTTGCCTTAACCAGTAGAAGCATAGTAGAAAGTGTGCCAATTGTTTGCAAAGAATGTAGATTAACTCCAGACGTCACTATCTCCCAACTAATACAAGTAGACTACAACTATTTTGTTGGTTCATTTGGAGCAATAGGGACATCTTATCATTTGAACAAAATCCAGTTCAAAGTCCATGTCAAAGATGGAGATCTCCAAGAAGACATGGCAACTGTATATATCTAACCATCTATGTTTTATTTTCATATTCAACTTTACTTATTTACTTAAATTCATTAACAATTTTCTTTTGTAGGTTGTTATCCCAACTGCCAACACAAATTTATGTGCATTTTTACAAAAAATGTTTTCAAAAATAGACATGCCACTGCTCCTTTTCAAAAATGTAGTTAGAAATGGTCCACAAGGCTCAAATGCAATGCACACAACACAATCAACATTTTTGGAGGAGCTCAATGATGCATGTACAAGAGCACAGTTGCAAACTCTTGCAAAATCTAACATTTAGGCAAGAGCACAAAAAATAATAATTTTATTTTTACATTTATGCAACACATTTATTAAATTATTTTAGTTCCCTACAAAATACATAACAAGTTATTTTTGTTCACAGGTACTTGGGATACTCAAGCCAAAGAATGTCCACTTGCCCCCCTTCAAAGCTTGTTGTAGCACATGTAATTGCTCCATGCTACTTGACAAGTCTCTTGAAAAAGGATCTGCCAATTGCACATATTGCAAAAGAATCACCCAACTTTCCTACCATCACAATTTGGCTTGCACATTATATAGGAAAGAAGAAAACATTGATTGTTGCTTAAATGGATACCTCCTTAAACAAAGTTTTCCAAAGCTTCAAGAAATCTCATATGAGCAATATAAAGATGACATTTTTCCTATAGTGTTTTTGTTACGCATATTCCAATTGCAAGGAACTTTTACACTATTTGTTAACAATTTCATTGTAAAAATTGTTCAACAATGACTGTCTTATTGTTTCCAAAAATTGCACTTTCATAAACAATCAACCATACTGGACTACAAATTTTGTATATGTAAATAAGTCATTTTGTTGTGTTTGAATTTGGTACATTTACAAGAAATTAGTTGAGTCCAATTAATCATGGAATAATTTCAAGAATTGTTATATTTCATAATTTTGTTCTTTGTTGTGTTTGGCAGTAATTTTTGTTTTACAATGTTGTAGAGATGTGATACTAAGGTATAGCAAAGATTTTGTATTTATTGCATGCTAGCTTTATCATTTACTTTTTTCATTTGGCGGACAGGTAATATATGTGAGATTTCACTTGAATAATGACTTCCTCAATTGTTGTCTAAATTGTGATCATTGGATTTATGGTCTGAGGTAGGTTAATATGTGTATAAATTATCTTTAAGAATTTTATAAGTATTATTGTCAAATATAGTGCTAATTTTCAGCATATAGATTTCTGATAACAAAGTGTGACTAGCATATATTATTTAGTGCTAGATATATCCTCAAGGAGTGTGCATTTATGTGCTTGATATGATTCTCTAACATTACAACTTTGAATTATAAAAGATGAAGTTTACAAGATAATTTTCTCATCTTTTCTTACCTCAGATTCAACTGAATGAGGGTTGATACTACATCAATAAAAACTATCATTTTTACAGACCTTTTCGGTCTTGTTTTCTTCAACTAAAATTAATAGGGCTCTAACCAAACTTGCTTCTTAAAGTGTGGAAACACTCAGAAACTCTAAAATTAACTGACTAGAAGCATCCCCAACATTTGTTGAAAATGAAATGCAATTAGGAACACACCACACACCAACATTTTTTACTTCTGATTTCCTTTTTGAAATAGAACCATTTTGATGGTCTTTTATTTCAACAGAAAATTCTAATCTAATCATGAGGCTATTTGGCTCATCAGATTTTTTTGTATTTTTGACTTCCTATACATCATTATTATCTTTCCAGTTCACCTTTGACTTAATTTTTTCAATAACAGCAACTAAGATACTTCCTTTTTATTTCTAAAAAACATGCATAAAGTTGTACTTTCCAGACTTCTCCAACAAAGACTTGACCGGAAAGCTTCCAAACAACATACGAAACTTCGTCTCCTTCAAAATTTTGTGAGTTCTACATTTAATTTCACAACATTAAATTGCAAAGCTTTGCTTTTGATTAATAATTTTCTATTACCTGACAAAAATATGTGGAGATTTAATCTACATGACACAAACAAACTCGTCAGAAAAACTAGGAACAAAGTAGTAGTAGGAGCAGGAAACTTAGAAGCTGAACCACTTGTCCTCTAAGCATCCTAGTTCTACTCCAGGCTCTCTTGAGGTAACTTGTTGAACTCCTCTTAGAAATCGTGAGGGCTTATTGTTTTTGCATCTCTTTTTTAATTAGCATTCTGGACTCCTCGTAGCAATTGGAGAGTTTGTTATATCTGCAACTCTTCATAAAGCTACACTTCTTTAATTTGGGATCTAATTGTTTGAACCTCTTTTTTTTTTAATGATATAGTGTTATTTTCAATAGACTAGTTAATTAGGACTCAAAAGATGGGGTACTTTACCAATGAGCAACAAACCCACCCCCTTTTACTTTCTATTGTGGCTTCTTTTCTTCCAACAATATTTTATTCACGGCTTACTAAGTGAACCATTTTGGGATCAAAGAAACTTACACTTTTTCCTTGTATATAAATTATTCAAATTTCTACATATCCAATCTAAAAGTAATTTTAGCAATATACGTTGGTGTGCAATGGGTACGCTGAAGAGCTGTGGAAGGTCAATTAGGGAAAATTTTGGTCTATTTTTTTTGCATAAATTTGTGTAGTACACGAGTTCAATTGGTAGGTCATATAGCAAATAATGTTTGTACAACAAAGGTTTCAATCGAGAGTGGATGTTTACATCCACTTTTAGGAATCCAAACATGATTGAAATAGAACCTCTAAACCAAGAAGATAATCAGGCTCCATTACCAAGATAGAGGGAAATGTAGGGATAGAAAGAGG
>VDFB02224239.1:0-11150 GCA_007258455.2 Sequoia sempervirens
TTTTCACAAAATCTCTTTCTAAGCTTATAATAAACACAACTCTCAAAATATTTATGGAATTTCTAAGCATATTTTTCATCTAGAAACAATAAATATGGAATTCCATAAAAAAATTCAGGTCTTCTGGCTTTGTAACCCTAAATCCATGGCCGTAAAAGAAAAAACATTACCTGCTTCATTAATTAATTAGTAAAGAATTTCATCGAATGCCATCATAAGATGATTCGATGAAATCAAATCACAATTTTGAGTTTCCATGAGTCACACAGGAGACCAAAAAAAATGCAATATAACCCTTTAATGCGGTTAAGGCAATAATGAAGCAGGGATAATGAGGGGCGTCCCAGCCATGGCGGCTCACAACTGGCACCAAAAATCAAGCATAAAGAGTGTCCATTGTAACACGCAAAGGACAGGCACAGGTCGATGATTGCAGCAAACCTGTCAAGCTTAAGCAATTCGTTTATTTAAGAAGACAAAATTCATGGCTGCGCTTGAACAGATATTGAAAACGGTCTAGAAGGAAACATAAATCAGGAGGAAATGGCAAAGGCAAGGTAATGGAAACTACAAAACCAGAAGATAGTACTAAAACTCCACATGATTTCCAATAAATAAAACACCTGTAGTTAGAGCCTTACTGAAATGCCAACCCAAATAATGCAGAATGTACCTTCTAGACAGATCTGCAGACATAAAAAATAAGATCAAAATATTAAATTAATTAAAATATTCTGAAACACATAATATGCAACCACATGCTCATACTCAGTATTTTATCTGTGAAATACAGTCAATATAGCCGTGGCTACAGAAACTATAACTGAAACACAAATAACATGAATCTTTTTGTTTCTTTTATCTGTGACATACAGTCAATATAGCCAACGAAAATGATGATGAAAGTGGCTACAGAAAGTTTGAGGGTTGTATTCGTCTTCCTTCAGTCTGCTAACGCAATGGCACGAAAATAAAATAAATACGGTAGATAGAATACAGATTTTTCTTTCAAAGTTCTAAAACATGAGAGTAATCAAATTAAAAAATAACGAAAAGGCCACACATAATGTACAGGGCTCTCATCCCGGTTCACCAGAATCCTCTGTTGGATAACGGATAAAAATGAAATGAAAGGTATGGGAAACAAAGAATCTTCTGTTACTAAGCGTCCATTGAAACACATAAGAAATGTTAGAGAGACGCTGATGCAGAGCTTCAGTGATGAAGAAATTCAAACATTGCACAAACACAGCAATTTGAAGCTAAACGGGTAATTGAAAGCTCACCTTGGGGACTTTCCTCTGGCCTGTTTGAAACTTAGGCGTATTTCTCTTTAACCTAACAGCAGATTTCCAGAAGCAATCGCTATGCAAATGCGATTAAATATGAATGGAATAACCTTTCTCCACTCAGCCGACTCAAAAGAAACGGTAGAATAATTCCAGAAAACGGTAGAATAATTTTAGAAAACTTCAGAAAAATAAAGGAGACATTACATGAACAATTACTAAAGAGTGGCAGCTGTAACGAAAGTTAGTGGAAGAACGTTACAACCTACAAATTACATTTTGTCACAGTATAAGTTTTTATCTCTCGACGTAATTATTTTCTCCACTTAATTTTACATTTTTAATTTAAAAAAATATGTCGGCTGTATTTGGTTTTTATGTACACGTCATCCATAACCCTGCCGCCATTCTATGACGCCTCTGGCGTAAGAAAATGGGACCATTATTATGACTATTTTTAGAGGTCACTATTTTAGCCAATGCCCAAAAGTTTAACAAAGATTTGGCTGCCACTGTAGTTGCACTCTCGGCTTGAAATAAATTTTTTTCACCGTTTGCATTTTCTGTGGCCATTCCATTTATCTACAATCTTTCTGCAATACAGCGCCATATATGTGAATATAACTTAAATTAGCACTTGCAGCTGGGGGCACAAGGAATACTTCGATAGTTTATGCAACTGGCTGTGAACATTATTGATCCATGTTTTGCGGATTTAGTTTTATATAATTATTATAATTGCCATGAACATTACATTAGTTGTATGTTTGCAGTGAATTTTTTCTTGGGGAGAACTAAAATTGTTATTTTTACTTTGTACGCAAAAAAAATCATTGTCAAACCCAAAGATTTTATTGGAAATCATATCATCTAGATTGACAAAAATAAAATAATGTGTGAATCATATCATATCAGTTGTTTCTCCAGAAATGATGTTTCTCCTATCTGTCATTGAGTTATTGCAGCATTCTCCCTACAGCTGCAGCTTCAATCTATTCACAATAAATGCATTTCACTTAAATATCACCAATTCATCCATTACAGAGCATATTCAAATGTAAATTACACAACCCATAACATAAAGACGAGATATATTACACCATACAACAGAGAACGATAAGAGTTTACCTGGACATAAATCTGCCATGAGGATCCACTGTTACTGGACATGTCTCCTTTCAAAGATAGAAGCCACCA
Source organism: Sequoia sempervirens (assembly GCA_007258455.2). Classification (NCBI taxonomy): domain Eukaryota; kingdom Viridiplantae; phylum Streptophyta; class Pinopsida; order Cupressales; family Cupressaceae; genus Sequoia; species Sequoia sempervirens. Next base: position 2,487 of record VDFB02224239.1, read on the forward strand.
CAAGCTTTTCCCACAAATTAATCTAACCGTCAAATTATGTTGCCTGTACAGAATGATTTTTTGATGAAACAAATTACCTATCAAGATAGAAGCCATCACAAGCTTTTCCCACAAATTTATCTAGCCATCAAATTATGTTGCCTGTACAGAATAATTTTTTGATGAAACAAACTACAAATACCTGTCACTGGACATGTCTCCTTTCAAAGATAGAAGCCATCGCAAGCTTTTCCCACAAATTAATCTAACCATCAAATTATGTTGCCTGTATAGAATGATTTTTTTGATGAAACAAATTACAAATACCTGTATGATTGGAGACAGCAGTTAATTTTTTTGGTTTTTTGATGAAACAAATTACACAAATATATTTCTTGCATAGCATCTATCCTAACTACTAATTATGACTGACCTAACTGTTGTCCAAATCAGGTGTGTGATATTATAGTCCATCAAATCACTAGCTATGAATAGGTTGAAGAATTTGCAATGATATTTGAAGATCAGTTGAAAATAAAGAAGATCCTACCAAAATCACTACTAATTGACCAAAGGTATTAATAAGATGCAATACCTACAGAATTAGTTCAATGCAATGCTGAAAAAAATGTATAATCCTGAACTTGATGGATTAGGAACTGAATACATAAATTAAAAAATGCAATCTGTAATCTGAGAAGACAGTAAGACAATGCGAGGTACGTGTCCCACCATGGTTGAAAATTGCAAGGTGGGGGCTTTCAATGCAGAGTGACGATGATTAAATAAAAACCACCCACAGAATATTCATCATTGAAATACTAAGGAATTCTCTTTTTTTTCTTATATATTCAAGTTTTCAACAACTGTATCATGAAGATAATGGAAAGATGAACATAGGGAACATACAAAGAAGCAGTTGAAACGCATCAGTTAAGGTAATGCATCCAAACCATTGAAGGCCTTAGTGCTCAAAGTGAAATAATCACAAATAATCTGGATGTTTATCCAAAGATACCCATGTAGACTTTCTTTCAAATCATATCCAAAGCATTGTGGATGGGGATAATTATTAATTATCTTCTGAAATCAATTGGACAGGAACTTGGGAAACCAAAAATCCAACTCACGAACTAAAGAGATTTAAGAATATTAGGTGTGATAAAGAAGGTAGTATAGTCAATGTGGCATCCACTAAGAGTATCAAGATTTTATCATAATTATGATACAAACCACGAAAGTGATCTACTTAACATTGCCAGAAAGACAGCAGTTGTATACCACCCATACCATTCAACATTTAAGGAGATATCCATGCTTCCGATGAGCAATGCAGTCACTTTGATATTGGTGACTAATGGGCCAGAGATTGGCATTATTGAAAATGCGAAGATATCTTCAAGAATGACAATTTTCTTTAAAAGTAGTGGCAAAAATTCATACAAAAAATAAAATCAAATTTCAGAGGTGTTGTCCAAACCAAGGAAATTGCTAAATTTTACTATGATTTACTATGATCTTTTTCGCCTTGTCCTGGTTCCACATTTTGCATACATGTCTACCAGGGCAGTTGCAACCACAACATCTGACAAAATTCCTCTATCCTTCATGCTTTGGTGGATGTCCATACCCTGTTCCAAAGCTCCCATTTTGGCACAGGCAGGGAGGATGCTGGCAAAGGTTGTGGTGTCTGGCTTTACAACTGCCAATTGCATTTGCTTGAAAGTTTCTAAAGTCTTCTCAAAATGTTCAATTTGTGCATATCCTGCAATCATTGCAGTCCATGAGACCACATTTCTTTGAGGCATTTTGTCAAACAGTTCACGTGCTTTGTCTATGTTCCCACATTTTGCATATGTGTCTACGAGGGCAGTTGCCACTACAACATCTGACAAAATTTTTCTATCCTTTATGCTTATAGATTTCTATACCCTGTTGCAAAGCTCCTATTTTGGCACAGGCTGGGAGGATGATGGCAAAGTTTGTAGAATCCGATACCAAAACCAGATATATCTGATGAATTTTTCAAGCAAAGGCTACTCTTATCAGATGAGGGAGATAATGCTTGCAAAATTCTTCATGAATGTCTTCTTGCTGAAATATTTATTAGTGGTGAATCATTTTTGAGTGAATGACGGTACAATTTTCTCTACTGGAGGACCTTTGTTAATCTGTTAAAACTCAATCAAAATCCCTACTTTGGGGACTATTTGAGTTTATCTTTGTAATATTAAAGAAGCTGCGATTACTTCTGTTAAAGTGACTTGATGAAAGCTTTGAGTTTGGTGTTTTGGAAAAACAGGACAGGGAAATAAATGGATTGAATGAACAGTTAGAAGAGGATTCTCGCTCCCTTGAGCATCTTCAATTGCGTCTTCAGCAAGAACGCAACAAAAGAATGGAGGTTGAGACTATTCTTTACAAAATTCTTTTAGGCATATCTTCTATCTGTTTGACAAGGGATCAGTTGGGTGTATACACTCATTCTTTTAGAGGCAGGGTGGCATGAAGTCATCTCCTTTAATTGTTTGTCCATGATGAAAAAATTACGGGTTACAACATATAGTCAAAGAAACCAATTTCATTTGCTTGTCCACTTTCCTGCCAGGTGTAGAGGATGGTCCCTGCAAAATAAGCTATAGACGCACCAAAGGTCAGTAGTAAAGAGCTGTTTCTAAACGCAAAATCTAAATACAAATGGCAATGAAATGATTACCAATTTGATGTGGCTTTTTATTGTACATCGGGATGAAAAATTAGTGGGACTATTTTATGTTCCTTCGCGGAATGCATCAATGTTACGCTTTGTTATGGTTCTGCAGCAGGAAGGATGCTGGCAAAGGTTTGTGAAGTTTGGCTTTACACCTGCCATTTGCATTTGCTTGAAAATTTCTAAAGCTTTTTCAACAAATCCATTTTGTGCATATCCTGCAGCCATTGCATTCCATGAAACCACAGTTCTTTGAGGCATTTTGTCAAACAGTTCACGGGTCTTCTCTATGCTTCCACATTTTGAATACATGTCTACCAGGGCTGTTGCATCTACAAAATCTGTCAAAATTCCTCTCTATCAGACTATTCACCAACCTCTCCAAGAAAAATACAGTGTGAAAGTCATTCAAGGATGAAAATTGTGAGATGTAGAAATGGAAAACCAGCCACAATTGAGAGGCCATCCAAGTTACTTTCTGAGGATCACAGTTGTACACAACCCTGATGAACCTATGTTAGGTGATGAACTAAATCAGATGGATCTTACTCATAATCAAACAACCTTGTGGAGATAAAATAGCATAAAAAGGTCAAATGTCACATGCAGTGGTGCTGTGATGAAATATTCTACTGTATACAAGGGCATGGTAGGCTCTCTTTGTCAATTGGACTGCTAACAAAGAACATTTTCAAGAATGCAAAAAAAAGTGACGACATGAAATACAGAGTAAATCTAAAAGAATTTTTAATAAGCAAACAAAGATTAGAGTGAAGTTCACAGACAAAAGACATGATAGCTCAAACAGAGATGTTGGGGAAGGCTTACAAAGTACTCTGAGAACAAGAGCTTGTCAGGTGACAGGGGATCCTTCACCATATTGTTTTAAACCTCCAGATAACAGTTTGAAATGACACGTTCACCGTTCAGGCTTGACTGCTGAAGCTTTGCAAAGAGATCATGAATGAAAAGAACATATATGAGTGCCATCTGTGCTCATATACGAGTCCAGGTTTGCAGTCTAAATGCTTAAATGTTACTCTAAGACGGAACATCTCGATGCACCCAAATGCAACAGATTCCCAAAACCTTACTATCAACGATGGCGGTGAGCCAAAACGGGCAGAGTATGCAGAAAAACTATTACGAAACCCTACCTGTCTGAAGCATATTTATAACAAATATCGACCGTGATGAAGCAGGTTCATAGCAGCTGCACAACAAATCTTGGCGGTGAGCAAACAGCTCCATAGCAGGTTCAGCGACAATAATGGGTGAACACAGATGCTTGCAGGGATAAAAATTAGGGTTAAAAACCATTGCTTTTACCGCGTCCGTCCTGTTTTCTGGCCATTTTTCCCGTAGGACAACTTCCAGTGTGAAGCTCCACATAATATAGCCTATCGCTAAACAAACCAAGAATATTAACCAAACATTCGAGAAAGCTAATATTTTACACCATCCGAATTCCAAACATTTACATTATTACTGCCGTTCAAAATGAATATTGAAGGGTAGGATACAATAGGGGAAGACTTCCCACCTTAAGAGCAACTCCTAGTAAACTAAATGATGGACAACAAGAGGTCAGGCGTTAAAGCATTTGCTTCGTGGATGAAGCAGACACATCAGTAGAGATGGAGGGGAAGACGTGGTGTAATAATGGCCTTCAATGGAATTGATTTGTGCGTCGTGACCCCAAGCCCCCCTGTCATGTCAATTTCAGTGCCCTCTGGAGCAAACCACTCAAAACTCTGAAGCAGCCGTCCCAGTGTATGGCTGACTACAATCAATGCCAAGGACATGCCCGGGCACATTCTTCTCCCTGAACCAAACGGAATCAATTCGAAGTCTTGCCCTTTCACATCAATCTCTTTCCCGCTGTTGAGAAAACGTTCTGGATCAAATTCCCCGGGGCGCTCCCACACGGCCGCGTCCCGGTGAATTGCCCACACATTCACTAAAAGTTGCGTTCCTGCAGGAACACGATATCCTCCAACAGTGCAGGCCTCACTAGATTCGTGAGGGAGCAAAAGAGGTAAGGCTGGAAAAAGCCTGAGAGTTTCTTTCACAATTGCCTGCAGATATTTCAGCTTGTGCAGATCTGACTCATCCATTACTCGGTCCCGTCCGACATGCATGTCGAGCTCTTGCTGGGCTTTGCGCAAAATGTCCGGATGCTGCATCAGAGCTGAGAGTGCCCACTCGGTGGTTATAGAGGATGTGTCAGTACCTCCGCTTATGATGGCCTGCAAAACCAAAAGACAAATCTTTTAAGAAAGAGCTTACAAAGCCCGTCAGTTGAGATCAAGTTTTTGGGTGTGTTGTGAACAAGACATCGATCGGCTGTTGATTTAGAGACAGAGATTCCACTTAACCAATCAGTGCCTTGACCACAACGCAGCCGCTCTAGGTTAAGGCATTTGACTGTTTCTTTAGAGATTTTAAATAATCAGTGCCTTATCTTGACCACAAGACATCAAGTATTTTATACAAACTATGATAAAAGAGATTTCACAAACATTCAAAATTATGTAACGGAAAGCGATACAAAAACATACTTGGGCGGTGGCTTTCACCACATCGTCGTTATTGTCAGACTCAATTTCATGGTTTTCCGTTGCAGAGATGAGAACATCCATTAAGTCTGGAGCATGCACCCCTCTCATCTCTCGGTGATCGTGGAGCAATTTCTGGAAAAACACTTCTCTCTTCTTCTTCAGATTCTTCATTGCAAACACTATTCCATGCGGATCGACCCACTTGAGAAAAGGCAGGTAAAAGCCGATATCTAATGCTCCAGCTAACGAGGAACCTTCTTTCACCATCTCCTTAAAGTGCTGCGCTTCTTTGAAATCCTCAGAAAGCAGATCTGGCGAGAATCTCTTGCTGGCAACCGTTCGCATCGTGATATTAAAATTGAGATCTGAGAGCCTCGACTCGATGTTCACTGGATTGATATCTCGCTGCCAACTCTCGAAGAGCGAACGGATGAGTACGGAAATTTCCTCTCCGCGGACTTGCCTGAAGGATTCGATTCTGTCTGCAGTGAAAAGTTGAAGCTTGCAGATTTTTCTGATTTTTCGCCAGTATGGGCTATAAGGAGCTGAAGATAACAGTTTGAAGTCATACCCAAGATGCTTTCCTGTAGACGTAAGTGAGCGGGAAGCAAAGGCTTTGTCATTTGTTGTAAAGCATTCTTTTGCGAGATCTGAAGAGGTGATAACCAAAAGTGAGCGGAAGCCAAGTTGGAGATGCATGATGGGGCCATAGCGCTCTGAAAGCGAGGATAGAATTCTGTGAATGGGTTGTTTGCTTCTACTTAGAAGAGGAAGATGCCCAACTATTGGCCACGATGGAGGCTGCGGTGGCTTTGCCTTTGCCGTGTTATTATTTCTGCTTCTGAGAGAGTCTGCAATTAGCAAAAGGGCAGCCACTGCTACAGCAACAACGAGAAGGGTAGTTGCTTCCCACGCCATAATTCACGGCCTATCCTCGTGCCAATAGTTGTAAGAGATTTTGATAGGACCACCACAGATTCGTATTACGACAGCTTTGACATTTCGGCACTCTATTATTGAGCTACGACCTTTAGCTGAGAATTGTGATAAGCCTTTTGAATGTTAGTATGCAATATCCAATATAAAATATAAAGTAGCCTCAACACGTTTCAACTTGACGTAAGGGATGACATCTATATTATTATTATATTATTATTATAATTATTATAACATTATATTATTCTTTTTATAAAATTATTTTTACTATTATACTATTTTTTTAATATTTTAATATTACAATTAGTAAAATATTATTTTTTTATACTAATAATAGAATTATATTATTATTATAATATTATATTATTACTTATATATTATTCTAGTTATTATTCTAATATTATATTATCTTATTATTAAATTACTATTACTATTATAATATTATTAATATTAATATTTTAATATTATAATTAATAAAAAAAATTATTCATAATATTATATTATTATTAATATTAGTGTTATATTATTATTGTATTATTCTTATTATGATATTAATAAATATTATATTATTATATTATATTAGTACTATTAGTTTATACAATAAATATAGTGTGAGATTTGAGTTTGAAGCATGTCTCACAACTGTAGACAACTATTGAGTCATTAGAAAACAACTTTTAGTTGTTGAATGTAGATCAAATGTCATTTAATGGAAAAAGATTCTAAAATATTAGTTGAAAGCCTCCAAAATCTCACTTATCGCATAAAATCAAATAAATCTCAGTTAGATGAGAACATTCTATTTCCATTTGAAATGGTTTTTATCAATTTGATGGAAGCTTTCTTTTTCATTTCGATTGCTTTATGTTTTAAATCTATATTCAAATATTTCAAAATCGCATGGAAAAAATATAGATTTGTCAATGTTTCTTTCATTCCATTATCTAGCACTTATTATTAATTGTTTAATCTAGCCACATACAATTAGAATTTGTAACCAAAAACACACTCTCTAATATATTATCATAGATATACTTTTCTATCGATGTAATCCTTGAACCTCCTTTAAGTACAAGTGCTAGTTTTATTATTATATAAATGTTACTATATATATTTGTAGAATTTTATCATTTTTTTTTTCTTCTACTATTTTACACTAAAAGTATGCTGCATTGCATTTCTTAAAATAAGAATTATTATTTTTTAAACGTGTATCCCCCATTTTCGTGCAATAATACTAAGAGTATAGTGTGATAATCTTGTATATGAGTTAAATTTTTAAATAAATCATGAGTAGAGGGATTTTTCCCCTTTCACATGATAAAAATAAATTGTGAGTACTATCTATCCACCTAACAATTTCCCATAGTTAAATGGCATATTATCTTCAGTTATTTAATAAATCTTTAGTTGAGGATTAAAAAACTACTCAACTTCATTCTTCCAATGGTTAGGGATGAAGAAGAGTGGATTTATTTGCATTGACCTAGATATTCATGTTTATTTGTGTTTATATTTATTGGTGTTGACTTACATATTAATGTTTATTTGTGTTTCAATCAAAAAAATTGTGAATGATTTTGTGGTTAAATCATGAGTAGAGGGATTTTTCCCTTTTCACATGATAAAAATAAATTGTGAGTACTATCTGTGGATGTCAAATCTGCATAATGTTAGTCTTTGACAAGCATTTTTATTGAAGTCAAATAAAATATAACAAATCTAATATCTCTATGAAATATTGCATCATGTTAGATATGCTAAATGAGAAATTAAAACAATAAGAAAAGCCAAATAAGCATATAAACAACATGAATCCAAATTTATCTCATAGTGGATTGGTGCTTCTATAGAAAGAAGCCCTTTCCCAATCCTTGCTAAACTCCATGATATGTTGATATGAAACTACTTTGAAGATGATATGAGGTGGGAAAAATCAGTTCTCCAGTGAAGAGGGTGACTTTTCATGAGATTGTGAAGCAAGTTGTGGAGGAAGATCTAAAGATTGTGGAGGATTGATACAATAGAGAAGCTCTCTATTTATAGCCAAGAAGGATAAAAGAATTCCAAATATGGAGGATGTGGGACTAAAGATCCACCAATGAGAAGAGGTCACTTGTCAACTTGTGATAGGTTGAGGAATGAGCACATTTTGATCAATGTGCCAAAGAGGGGCAGATTCAAATTTGAAATTGAGAGTTAAATGCTAAGTTTGACCTTTTCAAGAGACATGTAAGAGCCATGTAAGAGCTCATAAATACTTTGTTAGATTGTGTACATATCCACTTGTTTTGAATTCAAGCTTGAGGGAATATTCCTCAAAGATGCCATGTTGAGAGAGAAATGATGATTTTATAAATGAATTAAAATGCTTTATTAGTGCAAGTGGGAAAATTTAGAGGATGCAATGGGTGGTTAGATTAGATTAATTAGGATTAGCTTAACTTAGATGATGTTAGATGCTTTTGACCCATTTGA
>VDFB02224243.1:0-24934 GCA_007258455.2 Sequoia sempervirens
CAACTTTCTATTTTTAGAATGCTGGTTTTTCTTCTTCAAACGGACAAATTTTTCGAAACTTTTTCTGAGATATGGGTTTTGCTCAGAATTTCGTAACAAGACAACCCAAATCACCTGTTTTTGAAAATTTTGAGTGTAGACTAAAAAAACAGCAAACCCTAATTTCTTCAATTTTTCACGAAAAAAGTTGGCCCCTGGGTATTGTTCAGAACAAGATTTTAAGAGGACCCAAATGATCAAAATTTGAAAACTCTAATAATTTCTCTGACATGCAAAGAAAAAGCAGTTGCTGCAACTTGAGAAAACTCTTCAAAAATTCTTCAGAAAGATGAGATGAAAAGAACTAGATGGCTGAAAATTGAAAACCTTGACCATCTTCAAAAATTTGATGTTCTGGATGAAAAAAGCATGAAAAACAAAGGTCTTATGTTGCTGGTCTGAAAATTAATTAAGAACTTCTTGAAAATCAGCAACCTTGAGCTCTTGAATCTTGAAATAAAAATTCAAAGTTGTTGCTCCTCTTCAACTTGGACACCACCTGCAAAGAATAATGAAAATTGAATGATAAAAGCCCCTTAAATAAGCTCTAGGCTTGAGACAACTCTGCTTTTTTTTTGCTTTTATCCTCCAAACCCTAAAATCTTCCTGTTCATCGAACTTGGACATTTTGCTTCATCTGGCAATTTCGAAATTTTGAAAATTTGACTAAGGAAAAACAACTTGGGCGCCCTTCTTATCTAGAGGCGCCAACTTCTCCTAGACTTAGTCACTTTTTTGAGTTTTTCAACTTTTCTCAACTTTGAAACCCTATTTGATCCTCAATCTCCGACTTCCAAGTTGATCCGATGGATGAGCTGAATGTTTCATCGTGAAGTTTGATCGAATCTGAGAAGATTATTCTGGAGGCACCTTCAGCTAAAAACTTCGTTTGATCCTTCAAAATCATGGGCGCCCATCTCCTTTTGGGTTGCCCAACTTTCTCAGAGTTTGCTATTTTTCTGTTCTTCATTTTCTCGATGTTTCCCTTTGATCATCTGATGAAATCTTGATTCCGGGAGTTAAATTGATCAGATTGGCTGGCTGATTGTTCCGTTGGATAGCTTGATTGAATCTGATGAGGTGATCTTGGAGACTACATCTCCTGAAAGTTGAATCTAAGGCATCAAAAGCTTGGGCGCCGCTGGCAAGCTGAGGCGCCCAACTTCACCAAAGTTAAAATATTTTCTGTATTTCTAGCTTTTGCTTTTGGCTTTTGATATTTGCTCGTGTTTTCCCCTCTGTTCCATCTCTGATATTTGATGACTGCCAACCCAGATGGACGAGCTGATGATCTCGTTGGAAAGCTTGTTCGAATCTGAAGAAGTCATGCTGGAGGCAGTTTTGGAAAATTCATTTGTTTGAGCCCTTAAAAACTTGGGCGCCCAACTCCTCCAGACTTGGCCATTTTTCATCTGATTTTCATCTTCAAACTTGAACCTTCATTTTATACCTTCAGCTCGATCCGGATTTGTTGGAGATTGACAAGTCTGACGATCTGACGAAGACATCCACTGCGAAGCTGACTGAATCTTGAAGAGATTGAGCTCATCTGCAAACCCTAACTGCTGAGTTTGACCTCCCAAAAGGTTGGGTGCCCGTGGGCACCTGGGGAGCCCAAAGTTCCCAGACTTAGAATATTTTTGGTGATTTTCATGGTTTGCCTTCCATCTTCTGGTTAAAACCTCCCTGTTTGATCTTGAATTCCGGGTGACTAGTTGATCTGATGATGACACTGCCGGACTCACTGCGGAGTTGGGAAGAATTTGAACAACTTTGCCTGGAAGCACGAACCCTGATTTCATCATTTGATGTCCTAAAAAGTTGGGCGCCTATTTCCTTCTGGGGCGCCCATGGCTAACAGACTCAGTCAAAATTTTGCATTTTTCACCCTCCTTCGTTCTTCGTGCATGTTCACCATCCCATCTTCTGTTTAGAGCTTGAACGTTGAATTTGACACCTGACAGTTGATTGGCCTCTATTGATGACTTTGAAGTTCCTGAAATGCTTTCTGAAATTGAAAAAGCAGAATAGACCCACTAGGGCAAAACTGATCGTTTCGTGATTCTGACTGCACCAGCCTGATGAGGAAGTATCAAAATTAGTTTGAACCTTGGTGGACAAACTTCTATTTTTAGAAAATTTTTCTAGCATCCGTTTCGAAAGAAACCCAGAAAAAGTTACTATTTTTAGAAAATTTCTAAAAATAGTAGTTTTCCTAAAAATTAGGGATGAAAAACTGAGATCTGGTTTTGAAGAATTGGTTGCTCTGAGCAGACCCAAATCGTCAGATTTTGGAAATTTCAAGTTTTTACCCCTCATGCAAGACATGCAAACCCAAATTTTGACCTTTTTATTTGACAAATTTGACAAGACTTTTACCCATTTCTTCAAAATGCCTAAGTGTAGCAAATTTTTAATTTGGGGTACAACAATTTCCATGGCAGAAGTGTTCTCTCTCTAGCTTGGTCACATTGCATTATTTTTTTTCAAAACTGCTTGGGTTGGAAGAGAATTGTCAATAGACTTATGGCACCATTATCATATCCTTTCCTTCCAAACATGAAGATGATTTTCGTGTCTTGAAACTCTTTATTGGCTGAAGATAGATCCTCTTAACAATTTTGTGCAGTTCTTTTATCGGCATGTGCTGGGCTAGACCCTTAGATTATGTGGTTTTGATATCATTTGGACATAATCATATCATTTTAGTTCATATACTTCTTCTTCCTAGGAAATACCTAGCAATAGTCCTCTGTGAAAGATAGGCAATATTACATGTGCTTGTATCACTTCCTTTGAATTCACTAGAAACCCAAGAGTTCTTGACTGTGCAAGGATCTATGTTAATCTAAATCTAGACTCCAAACCTCTTTTGTATTGAGTGGTTCTTGACATGAGAGTCATACAATGGGAGCAACCTTTGAAGTATGAGAATATCCCTTTTTGATGCCAAAGTTGCCATGAAAAATGGATGCCTTGCCAGAGCCTTTACCATGCAATAAAAGAAAGAGTAGTTAGGTCCTTAAAAGAATCAAGATCTCATGTACAATGAAGATATTGAAGAAGTAGTTTATTGTTTTACATTTCTGATGGAAGCAAAGTGAGGAGGCAGCATTAGAGTTTGTTCTTGCAGCATTAGGGCTTGCTGATATTGAAGGGTTTGTGCTGAAAATGGAGGCGTGCTACAGCAGCTTTTCCATTGCTTTTGACTATTCTGCCATCACTTTTGGCAGTCTTTCATCAAAGGTGCCATCAAGGTTTAAAAGAGATTTTACTAAATTCTGATTCATATTTGAAAATCCTAAGGGTTTTATTCAGCTGTCTTCCCAGTCACATAGAGTTCTCTAAGGTAAATCTTCAGACATTCATAGGAGAAGAAAATGGCAGATTTGTGGTACGGTTGACACCAATTTCCTTCATCCTTCATTCAGGGTGCTCTAGGTTGACAAGTCTGATTTTTCATCAAAAGGAACATATCCCAGGATTCCTAGAACATCAAGTGGAAAATCTGCATCCTATGGTTAGCATTTAAGCGAGCTTTCAGGGCTCATCTATGTGGAGGTCAGGTTAGCAAGTTCTTGTATTTGATGAAGGTTTAATTTTCTCGGAGAAGAATGTCTACTAAAAGCCTGAATCAGCACGAGCAACCCTCCTAATGGCACGATTCCCAAAATCTGTAATGCTCTCTGGGCTCAGCTGTTGAGTTTGGAGAATTAAAGAAGGCAAGTTACAATGTGGGGCAGTTACAAGTAAGGAAGGCACCAGTGAAGACAATTAAACAACACAATCATATTTGTCAATTTATATTTTCCAAACTGTCACATAAATTATTGTTTTACATAAACTTTCAAAAATTATTTTTTAAGATGAAACTATTTTTTTAATTATTCAGGCAACACATGTTCTCAGTTATCAAGAAAATTCACCTAATAATGGCCTCTTGACCAAATAGCATCCTTGAGGTCAAGTTTGCCTATATGATCATAATGGACAGTGAAATTGGGTTTGAGTTTATGAAATAAATTCCTTCAGGTCTGACCTCCTTAATGTTGAAATTGCCCACTTTTATGACTTAGGCTTCCAAGAATTTGGTGGATGGCATACAATTGGATTTAAATGGAGCTTCAAGTCCATTTGACTATTGGTGATAATAAAGTTCCAAGTAAGTAAAAGGTATGTGTAGCACAATTAACCTGTGCCAACTAATCTAGGATAAAATGCAAAACCTGGTTATAATTTGAATACAATTTAATAAAATCAGATTAAATAGATAATAAATTGATTATGTTTGGTGTAGGCTTGGAGCAGAATGATCCACCAAAAGCCTGAATCAATACAGCTTACAAGCCAAAATTGTCACAGGAGCTTAAACATCACAGCCAAAAGAACAACAATCATCAAATGAATAAATAAATTTCCAAGGGTTTATACTAGGAAAGTAAAATTTTCAATATGAGAAAACTCTTGTGGAAGATCACAATCCCTGTGATCTAAGTTAATGAGTTCTGCTGTTTTGGGTGTCATCACCATATTGGATAGGATGGGTATGGATCTGGGTGCTGGTTCCTGATAATTATGCCCTGAATTTGTATGGCTGAACTTGAAATTTTATTTTATTTTTAATTCAAATTTTCAGGGCAAACAGGACTCCACGTTGGTGACCAAGTCCTCTGTCTTGAGCTTGCAAGCCAGGAGAAACAAGTACGCCTTGGCTATGCTTGAAATCTTTGATTCTGGTTTGTGGAAAGATGAACACATCAGCTCAACAACATCACACCTGTAGTCAACCATTTGACAATTATGGAGAGAAAAGCAACCAATTAAGAGAATTTGGATGAGAAAATGGGGGATCAGATCAACAACATCACACCTATAGTCAACCATTTGACAATTATGGAGAGAAAAGCAACCGATTAAGAGAGTTTGGGTTAGAAAATGGGGAAACGGTTGTCTAATGTGAGAATGCCCAATTGCAGAGCTAAGATTTGGTTGGGCTCTTACAACAGTGCTGAACAGGTAGTCTGTGCTTTTGATACTGCTGTTTATCATCTGCACCGTCAGTTTCCTGTTAGCAAATTCAGCTCACTGCAGCCAAATATTGCATTGCGAAATCCCTTCCACCAGCAAAAAAATTAATTACTCTACATTTTATGTTAATTATTTTATTATATTATTTATATTATGATAATATTATGTTTTAATGTTATTATTATTCACATATTAAATACCCTATTTTCTATATATAGTATGGCCATACCCAGCCCCACTGAACCCAAGAGAAAAATCTTCTGTACTGGCAAACTTGAACCCTGTGCCCACGCTGGCAACTTAGCTTTTGATGTCAAGCACTGATTTGAACGAATTCTTTGATAAGCAATTTCTTCTAGACCATATTCATGTCTCCTCCAGAGACAACAAGGCTTATGATATGGGGCTAAAATGAATGCTGTGAAGATTTGAGATTTAATCCCTAAAAATCACCCTCTATGGGATCTCAAAAATAATGAAGAGGAACATATAAAAATGTAGCGTCAAAAATTGTCACCCTCGACAATTGCACACTAGGTTTAGCTCCCCCCATGTGCTTGGACTTAATTATGCATTTAATTTGTCCGTTTTATAAATATCTTTGGAAAATTAAAAGATGGGATTGAAAGTAACTCATAATATTTAACCCCAATGTTTAAGGTCTCGCCAAGGATGGGTCTGGACTAAAGCGCCTAGTCACCTTGTCTAGTCCATTTTGGCTAAAATTTAAATATGTCGATGTCTATATTTTAATATTTAAAAATCCAATTTTATTTGTCGGCCATCGGTAGTTGATATTCAGGAAATTAGAAGAATTGCATATAAATACAAATTATTTTCACCATTTTAATTCTAATGAATTCTAATAAGCTAGCAACTTTGAAGAGCAAATCCTAAGGCAATTAATTGAGCAGTTAAGAGTAGAATTAACATAAATAATACAACATTTAATTCAATCAAGCATCATGTTAGCCATGCATAATGTTTTCATATGACTTTGTTCATGTTTTATGTTTATTTATTTTGTAAGTACTAACACTTGCAGGACTTCAAATCAAACATCAATTTTTCCTTGAAGGTGATGAGTATATGACTTTAGTCCATCATATAATGCAAGTCTGGGTGGTGAGTTGCAACAATTGTCAATTTATCACTTGTTTATCATTTAGCCTTTGCCCGATCGAGGGTAAGCTCTTTTTTACATCATCATAGCCGTTGTGGAGGTAGAAATACCAAAACTTAGGCAAGCCTCTATATGGCACAACCCTCCCCCTCTTTCATGTGTGTAGGTTACAGATCTAAAGTGAATTGAAGGAAGATTTGAAGACTAATTGTTCATTCTTGCATTCAAGTCCTACAAGTCATCAAGTCAAGGAAAGTGAATTTTTATCGGCAACAGACGAAGATTCGACAGTGAGTCCAGAAGAGAAGAACTTGTAGATCAAGAGCAACAGGAGAGTGAAATCAGATCTTGAGTAGTTGCTACCCAATCTAGGGCGCCCAACATCCTTGTCCAGCTATTTCAGATAAATTTATAAGCCAAGTTTCTCAGTGTTTGCTCTCATTTGTTTTGAACTTTGTTTTTGTTTGTTTGTTCTGTGTTTTCTAGAAATATCAACAATTTGCTGCATTTTCATAGTAAAACTAGGAACATCATTGTACCATAAAATTCAATCAATTAACAATCAATTAATCCAATCAACATCATCCCCCCATAGAGGATTAAAACCTTGATCCACCATTCTAGCTCTTCCATTGAGGTTTGTAACCAAGTGGGTATTGAGATCATTTTCAATCCTCTCCATGTTTCATATTGGAAGAAGTGTGATTTAAGACCTAAATCTCTTTTTCCAGTCAAACAAAAAAAAGAGAAAATTTTCCATTAAAGAACAATCAAGGGTTGACAACCTGCAAAAGGAAAAGGCTTTTACAAGAATAATGCATTTTTGGACCCCTAAGTATGTGGCTTTGAAGACTCAATGAAGATGAGCAAGTCCAAGTTTAGTTCCCATTCATTAAGTCTCCTGGAAAATTAGAGCTATTTATTTGTGGGACAAATAAATGCTATTTCCTTCAAGCACAAGCTAAGGAACATCATATCGATCTCAACCTATTCATGTATCTGATTGTATCTTGAAAAATTGTTCATTAGGGATAACATTTCATGCCTTGCTATGGGATCAACTATTGTGTTGATATTGGGTAAGGGAAAGTCGTCTTCGGGACTAGTTTTGTTGATCTCTTGGAAATTTGAACAATCATGGGTTATTAGAATAATTAAAATTATATCTATTTAATGGTCAATATTGTAACATGTTGTACATACTAGATAGTTTCTATTTTTTGCTTCTGTTCATGATTGTTTCATAATAGAAATATCGTGTCGTGTAATTGCTATATATGTACATTTCATTCTTTGAATAATATAACGCAATTACCTCAAAATTCTCCCGTTTCATGGTATCAGAGTGGGAGATTTTGGGCGCCAAATATTTTCTTCTGATTTTTGAGGAAAAAAATTCGTGGGGCTTCTGCAATTTGTTTTTTGTAGAATTTGTGGGTTTTGGAGAGTTCGTGGTTTTTAAAGGTGGAAAATCGCGTTCGAAATTCATATGTGAATCTAGTTAAAATCTTCAATTTAATTCTGCGCGACTTCCTGCAATCTAAGCACGAAGTCAACCTCTTCTGGCACGTTTTGTTTGATCTTTCAAAATCGTGACTTCCTTTGCACGCACGACCTAGGTTCTGTTTGGCGTTGTGGTCGCAATTTTTGGTGTTTTCTTTTGTTTTCTTCAGGATTTTAGTCACGTTTTCTTCTAACTCGCGACTCTGTTTTCCTCCTGGACGCGATTTGAATGCGTTTCTTGTATTTTTTTGGGCATGTTTTTGTTTGGCTGCGACTTGGTTTTCTCCATCTCCAACTCGCATTTTGTTCATCTTCTGCCTGCCTTCTCACACAGTTTTTTGATGTGTTGTTGGGTGTGTCTTTGAAAATAAAATCCACGCGGTTTGTCTTGAATTTTGGCGTGATTTTCAAAAAAATTCTTGGCAGCTAGGGTTTCTCAGTGATTTTTTTAGAACCGTGTACTCTTGTTCCTGGCGGTTTTTAAAATCGGCTAGGGCTTTTAAATAAATCCTTAGATTTAAGCCGATTTTTTTTTGCTCAGGTTTTTTGTGGGTTTTTCGAGAAGATTTTTGGGTAGTCGTCAGAATTTTCTGGGTGTCTCGAATTTCGTGCATTGGAATTTGCGCCGATGAAATTGTCTTGAAATTTGTGCTTGAAACTGCCTCAGTACATTGAAATTCGTGTCTTAGGTTTCGTGGATTCAGTCTTTTTTAGCCTCTTTTGTATCTCATTTTTTGTGCCTCAAAAAGCATGCAAGATGGCGAGTTTGACCAACATTATGTTGGAAGGTAGTCAACGATTCAACGATAGAAATTATAATACTTGGAAGCAGCGAATGATGACTATCTTCAAATATTGTTGCCTTGATTAGATTGTTCTAGGTATTGCTACTCGTCCCACCACGGCAGGGAAAGACCAGGAAAAGTTTGATGAGCAAAAGTGTGAAGCGGCGATGCTCATTAAGCTTTCAGTTACTGATGATCAACTTCCATAGGTTCCATCTGACAAATCAGCTGCTGAGATTTGGGAGCATTTGAAAATCTTGCATGAGACCTTCGATAAGAGCCATGCATTCTTTCTAAAGAACCGACTGTTTTCCATCATGATGGATGAGAGAATGTCCTTACAAGAGCATCTGACAAAGATTCAGGACATCCGTGATCAGTTGGAGGCGATTGGTTGGAAGATGGAGGAAGAAGACATGGTAGTCATTACTTTGAAAAGTCTACCGAAGTCTTACGAGCACTTTGTTGAAACCCTCAACATTACATCGACTAATGTTAATCTGAAGTTTCTAGTGCTTTGTACCATCCTTTTGCTGCAGGAATGTTGGAAACAACAATTTGGTAGTAGTGCCTCTTCGTCCTCTACAGAACAAGCTTTTGCAGCTAAGTCTCAGCCTGAGAATAAAGGGAAAGGTCAGCCTTTGCAACAGAAAGGCTCAAGTCAACCTCCAGGTAGCCATAAGAAAAAGAACATCCAGTGTAATTACTGCCACAAATATGGTCATATGAAGAAGGACTATTGTCAGTGTTTGGCTTTTGAAAAGAAGAAGTAGGGAGGGTCTCAGCAAAAAGCAAATGTTGCCAAGCAAACTGAGCAGAAGGAATCTACCTTTTACGCTTTTATGGCTAAAAGACCTACAGATCATGTGAAGTTCTTTGCCTGGTACATTGATTCAGGAGCTTCGTGACACTTCACCCATCGGCGTGATTGGTTCACAAACTTCTCTCCCTTCAGTGACTAAGTTATTTTTGGAGGAGGTGAAGAGTATACTGTTGTCGGCAAGGGCACTGTTCAGATTCAATCTGGTGAGAGGAATCTCATATTCCTCAGTGTATACTACATTCTTGGCATGGAACTAAACCTTCTCTCTGTTAGTCAGATTATGCGGCACTCTCCTCAGTTGGATGTGGTATTCAGTGCACACAAATGTTTGATTGTTGATTAGGAGACTCGCACCACTATGGCTGTTGGTATTGAGGATCATGGTCTATACAAACTTGTGGATACAGGTGATTCTCCAGAGTTAGCCATGGCAGCCAGAAGTTCTACCATCACCAGTCTTTGGCATCACTGGTATGGTCACTTAAATGTGCACTATCTCTCTTAGCTAGCTCGAGAGGGACTTGTAGCTGGTTTACTTGACATCTAGACTCAACATCATGGCGTTTGTGGAGCTTGTTAGGTTGGGAAGCAACACAGGACACCGTTCACTGATGGTGACTCATGGTGAGCCTCTAACGTACTGTAGTTGGTTCACTTTGATGTATGCGGGCCAATGAATACACCTTTTGTTACTAGTTGCAGGTATTTCTTGCTTTTTGTTGATGATTTCAGTTGTAATATGTGGGTGTACTTTCTTAGATAGAAATCAGATGTGTTTACTGTATTTCAGAAGTTTAAGGCCTTAGTAGAAAAAGAGTTTGGTTGTTCCATAATCACTCTTAGGTCAGATAATGGGGGGGAATTTTGTTCTACTACTTTCTCCAACTTCTGTGATACACACGACATCAAACGCCAGTTACCACACCCTACACTTCTCAGTAAAACGGTGTTGTAGAGTGGCGCAATCGTACAATCACTGAGATGGCCCACTCCATTTTACAACATAGGAGTGTTCCTAATAAATTTTGGGCAGAAGCAGTCTACATTGCTGTCTATCTCCTTAATCGGTCTCCTACACAGGCTGTTAAAGGGAAGACTCCTGAGGAAGTTTGGATTGGTCAAAAACCTAAGATTAGTCATTTGAAAATCTTTGGCTCTTTAGCATATTCATGGATTCCAGATGCCAAGTGCTCCATGTTGGATTCCAAGAGTCAAAAGCTTATGTTCATAGGGTACAGTGACAACCATAAGGCTTACCGATTGATTGATGTAGACATTGATCGTCTCATCTTCAGTCGGGATGTTGTCTTTGATGAAGAACGAGGACCTTTCCGTCTTTCCTCATCTGTGCTGTTGATGTTGTTGCTTCGGGCTACATACTTCCACCTTGCATTGTGTTCAATAAATTTCATATAGCCTAACGACTATTTATTTATTGCAATTATTTAAGTGAAGAGGTGCTTCACTTGGGAAATTATTATACTTCATTTGGGCCGACCCTCCTTGTAATTCGCATCATTTATTTTGTAAATTCATATTGTGGCCGACCTTGTTTATGAAGAGGTGCAACCTCTTCCTCACATTGTATATATATGAGATCTCTCCATTCCATCAAGGCATCAATTCCATTCATTCCTTCATTCACAAGTGCAAGTTCATAAAGAAGTGCGAATTGGTTCAAGAGGAGATCGAAGTTCTTCAAGGAGGCTGAATTCGATATCTAGAAAGAGGAAGATAATAATTTGTTATTGCATCAAGTTATGGTGCTGCTGTTTGGCCTTGTAATCAGCCCCATTGTAAAGATCATTGTTGTTTGATATTATATATATAAGTGATATATTGTTGCTGGGTTTTTCTCCCTCAAGTGGAGGGTTTTCCCAGGGTATATGCTGTGTTTATGTGTCTGAATTTGAATTAAAATCTGCTTATCTAATCTGATCCTAAAACTAACATGGTATTAGAGCAGGTTTTGTGTGAAGATCTGATCAGATTTGTGGATTTCATGGAAGAATTTAAGTGATCAAATTTGTTATACTGACTAGTGGTCGTGTTCATTGTCTTTGGTCAATGTTATTGCCGTTGATGGAGGCAAAGCTACAGATGCAAAAGAAAATAGAAGTTGGGAGTTTCCTTATGCTTACGATATGTGTAACAACGGAAGTAATCCCGTCCATCTATGATACTCGAAATTGTTCCGCTCTTTATGTTGTTCAAGCTCTGTAATGAATATCGACGAAGTTGATGCTTTATAGCATTTACATATTAATCAATTTCTTTGCCACCATGGATGCCTTGAGTAAGGTTGGGATTCCTATCTCTTCAAGCAATGTTGAATCGTCGGGCGGTTCTTCTTCATTTGCGAATTCCAACAGCAATTATATGTAATATCGTTCTTCTAGTGGCCTCATTGTCGACTTTGATTGGTTGAAATGAGATTTGAAGGCTCGACATTGAGATCGGATGCATGGGCAAGTTCTTGGATGCTAGTATTGGGAGCAATCACAATGACATATCATCTATGATCTAGAAATCCTAAGAGTTGCTACTTATTGGTAGTCGGCTATCGTGCATAGCCTAGGTGTAAAGTTACAGGAGTCGTCTTCATTTCCACAGCTCCTCTCTCCAATGCCTTCCTGAGATGTCTCTTGTTGGCAGTGAATCCATCCTGGCATTTCATCGAAAGGACCTTGCATTCCTTCCATCAGGAGATACAAGCCTCCTACCATTTGATCCTCTTGAACGCAAAAGTGCGTTCTCATTGTTGAGTCAAGCAAGGCGCAACTCCATTCTGGGTGAAATCGCGATCTCCATTTGTCTTCAAGGTTGTCATATGCTTGGGATCAGATCGAGATTGTGTGACTGATCTAAGGATCGAAATACAACTCCAAGCCACAGTTGTGTTAAGATGGGTTCAGTCCGTATCATCTCTTCAGTGATTCGTGTGCAGTGTCATTGTCAGGACCATGCCAAATGATCGCCGACTGCATCGGTCATTTTTTATGTACGAACTTGATATTCACATCAATGAGAATTTGATGGAAAGCCTATCCCTTGAGCAAAAGCAAAAATGGGAGACATGTTGTTGTGATGTGCTTAAATTTGTATTGAAAAGCCGTGTGTGTGGCGTTGATTATGGTACTGCGTAGAGTTGCAGATATATGTGTTGTGTAAAGGCATTTGTTAGCATGGCTATTATAAAGAGTGGAGACCATATCTAATATGTCTTGCGAGCTGTATAAAAGATAGTTTGGAAGTTACTCTGATTCTGAGTTAAGATGAGCCTTTGAGAGGAGAAACAATTTTCTATGCAATGTGAAGATTGTGGTGTACCAACAAAAAGAGATAAGTATTTTTTGTTTGTACCCTTGAAATCATTTTCTTCTAGGCTGAAATTCAGTTTGCTAAGTTGTGCAAATCTGACATCGTTTATTTGAATCATGTGTGTTTAGTAAAGATTGTGGTTTCTCTTGAATAGTGATCACTGGGATAAGATCCTGTGGAGATACCAATTATTCTTTGCAAACTGGTTCATGCTAGGTGTGAAGATTTTTGAGTGTGACTCAAAAATGAAAGGAGAATTGCAATTTCGACTGTGATTGGTTGGTCACATCGATACCATTCTCTATGTGCATGGACTGCGATGGTGCCTTGAGAGGCCTGGCCCTATATTGAATATGCTGGTTGCATAATGTATCTAAGAAATCTGTGTTGAGCAGATTGTCTTTTGTTGTGCTGAGATTAGCACTTCCGAGAGCAGAAAAGATGAAAGCAAATATATCAGAATCAACAAAGATAAGTCCTATTATTTCTTTGATATTTATATATTTCACTTATAGTTTGTTTTTTTTTTATGTGTAAACTATTATTAATCCTTTAAAATGCAGGTTGAATCGAGAAGCAATTGAATGAGTTTACTTAATGACATTCAGAGGGAGTCAAATTCCAAGGATACAAGGCTTGAGATGTGAGCATGTCTAGAAAAAGGATTAAGGTTCTGAGATCAGTCAATGGAGGAGAGTTCACTTCCAGAAGTCTCCTTTGCAATCTCTGAGGTAGGGATCAAGAGGGAGTTCTGTGACTCACTGAGATGAAGTGAGATGAAGTGAAGGTTGCAGTGTTGCAAGGCTGATGCTAAAGCCCTTGGAAGACCTATTTAGCTGCTGAGATTAGAATTGCACAAGACAGTCAATCTGGATTTGACATTGGTAGCTTCGCAAACCTATTCAGAATAGAGTGATTTGGGATGAGGTTGAGGAGGACAATCCTAAACTCTCTACAGTATCAGAGGTGTGCGCTGGAAAACCTTTTCTCTAAGGCAAACGTTGTAGGCAATCTTGGACGAGGAGGTCAGAAGGTTGATGCAAGTACTTGGAGCTTCAAGAGAAAGTACACTTTAGACATCTTGAAGAGATTTGGTATGATGGATTCTCATCTCATCCAGTGCTCCTTGTGTGCAGTTGGGTATAAGCAGAACTATTCTTGATGGACTTAGGCTGCATGGTTATTCAGTTGGGCGGGGTGTGTTGCTGATCGGAAGGCTTCTCAGATGTTGCAGGTTTGGGGTTTGCGATGATATCTGGCGGGTGTGGCGAGGCAATTTTCGTTAATAGCGAGCTCCATGGAAAATTTGATATATTACGGCTGGCGGCTAAAGTAGTGTGAACCGGAGCTCGCTTGTGGGATTGTTTGGTTAATCATTGAACAGTGTCATTCATTTGGGCAATCAAAAGTTGTGTGACTTTGTCAATCTAGTGTTTCATGACACTGCTTAAACATGTTGAGTTCAAATACCACTATGGGTAGTATTGAACAAGTGATCCGATTGAAGTATCAGCATTGATGGCTTGACAGGATATCCTCACTGAGCCTCTCTCTCTAGAATAAAGTTTGTGTGCGCAGGACAAGCTTGGTATTATGAGAATAAGGAAGGCCCTAAATTTGGGAGGAGTCCTAGAGCCTCGGTGATCTTTTTGTGCATTTCTCTGTGGGGAGAATTTGATTACAAGCCACAGTAATGCCTTTCTCTGAGGGCAGGGAATTTCATGTGCAAACCCTTGTTAATGCATCTTTCTGTGGGAAATTTGAGGTGAAAGCCCTTGTTTCCCACCCCTCTGGGGTAGCCATGGTGGATGTCATGCGTGTGACTCCATGACAGCATCATGTGAGAGAGTCTGTGATGATTTTCTTGTACTTGTGTTTTCACCCTCTGGGAGAGCCATGGTGAACGTCATGTTGAGGTGACAACATCACGTTGAGTGATGGGCACTTGTACATACCATCCATGGGGGTAGCCATGATGGTTGATATCACATTGGTGACTCGTGATATGTTCCTTTCCACATATGGGTTTGTGGCCATTGGTTATCGTATTGAGAGATTCCATGGTACGTGTATAGATATTTCTAGCTAGAGTGTTGATGTTAACAGACATGCCACCATAACTGCATTATGTTCAATAAAATTTCCTACCAGCCTAGAATGTTTGTTTGTGATTATCAAGTTACCGAGTCGGAGTGCAGATGCGATGCGTTGATCGACAATTTTTTGGGTCAACCCAGGTCTCTTGGTTTGGAGTGCGATACATACATAAAACATATAAAAATCATAAATATAGGCATATTTGTAGCCTAAAAAGTAAAAACAAGAATACTGTTAAGTAATACTGTAATAATAAATATTAAATAATAAGTAATAAATATTATATTATTATATTAAGTAATATTGTAATAATAAAAATTAAATATTAAATAATAATCATTATAAATATAAATTTATAAAACAATTTATAATAATAAACATATTAATAAAAATATTGTTTATAAATTATTATATTAAGTAATATTGTTATAATATTTAATATTTATACAATATTAAATATTAAATAATAATCATTATAAATATAAATTTATAAAACAATTTATAATAATAAACTTATTAATAAAATATCGTTTATAAATTATAATAATAAATTAATAAATTAATAATCATATTAACTTTAACGAAAGTTTAATGTTTTTAAACTTTGGAAAAAAAAATAGAAAACCCTACGGCGGAAGGCGCGGAACTGAGAGGGCGCAGACAGTGACGGCGCGAACAGATTGATGCCTGCAAGTTAACTCGTCACCTCTTCCTACAGAAAACGTTGTGTTTTTCCTTACAAATCTCATAAGCCTGCAGAAAAAGCCTTAGAAACTCCTTAGTCTGGAAGCTGAAACAATCTCATGGGCTGTTCTTGTTTTCTTTCGGTTTGCGCACGTTTCTACATCACAGAAAAAGTCAAAAAGGCTTATAAATTATAATAATAAATTAATAAATTAATAATCATATTAACTTTAACGAAAGTTTAATGTTTTTAAACTTTGGAAAAAAAAATAGAAAACCCTACGGCGGAAGGCGCGGAACTGAGAGGGCGCAGACAGTGACGGCGCGAACAGATTGATGCCTGCAAGTTAACTCGTCACCTCTTCCTACAGAAAACGTTGTGTTTTTCCTTCGTCTCTGTAAAAGCCTGCGAAAAACCCTTGAAACTCCCTTCGTCTCTGCAGAAGCTCGTGAAAAATCTGTCGAACTGTTGCATTATGTTTTTGCTTTCAGGTTTTCTGCGTTTTACCATACGAAAAAGTCAAAAAGGCTTAAAAATCTGCGCTGGGAGGTTTGGAATCGGGTCAAATATGCCACGTCGACCTGGAAAACGTCGAGATTCGTCCAGCTGTTGGAAAAACGTTTCAGGGTTAAAATTCCCGAACCATACCCGATTTCACAGAGTATTTGACACGTATCCGATTCGGATACGTACCGTACCCGGAATCGGCCTTCAAACCCCACGATTCGGTAACATAGGCAATTATTTAAGTGAAGAGGCACTTCACTTGGGAAATTATTATACTTCATTGGGGCGACCCTATTAATTCACATCATTTATTTTTAAATTCACTTATTTAAGCGACCTTATTTATGAAGAAGATGCGACCTCTTTCTCATTATTATATATGGGATCTTCATTCCATCAGAGCGCCGATTACATTCGTTCCTTCATTCTAATATAGAAAGGAAGATGATAATTCGTTATTGCATCAAGTTGTGGTGCTGCTGTTTGGCCTTGTAATCGGCCCCATTGTAAAAATCATTGTTGTTTGATATTATATATATAAGTGATATATTGTTGCTGGGTTTTTCTCCCTCAAGTGGAGGGTTTTCCCAGGGTATATGCTGTGTTTATGTGTCTGAATTTGAATTAAAATCTGCTTATCTAATCTGATCCTAAAACTAACATGTGCTCCCTTTGTCTTCTTGCTGATTGGTACTATATTGGAGATCCATTCTAAATGTCAATTGGCCTAAAGAAACCAACATCCAATAGCTTCTGCAGTTCCCCTTTAATCAGGAGGGCTTATCTTAGGGTGCATTTTTCAAAGCTTCTGCTTAATTGGTTTTGCATTTGGTTTGACAACCAAATGATAAACAACAAGGATCTAACCTTGGCATATACACATAGGACCATGCAAACATTTTAAGAATTCTTTGAGATCATGATGAATGTTTTTCTTCAAGGGCAGCAATTTGAGTTAGCTTTGGTTATGCTCTGTGCCCAAGTTTATGTCAATAGCATCCTAAATCAAGAGAGTGGACCCATCCTGCAACCTTGGTGGAGTAGGAGGAAGATTGAGTTCTTCATTGAATGATGTGTCCTTTGAAGTTACCATGTTCATTCCCAATCTTGGCTCCCTTGATTTCTCATATATCTTCATGGTATCTGGAGCAAAAGACTCCTCTTACTCTCCAAAGTATGCTAAAGTGTGGAGGTTAATATCAAAGCTTTTTTTGTAGTACCTTGGAGGAAGACAATCTTTGGCACCTAGGAGTTCATGGAGAGCTTGATCATTCTATGAGTGGATAGTGATCTTTGGAATTTGTCCTCCAACATTTTGCAATATTGGAAAGGGTAAGGGTTTGTGTCATTGTGAACCCTTGACTCCTTCAAGACTTGATTTAATGTCTTGATGAACGTTAGATGATTTAAGAAGATCTAGTATTGGTATCTATGTTGGAGTCTTCTCAAGTTATTCGATAAGATCATACTTTGTCTTTAGGAGTAGGTGGAGGGGCTTTTGAGATCGTAACCCACCCTCGATGTACGGTTACAATGCAACTAGAGCTTTTGATTTTAATGGTATTTATGTGAAAAGGGGATTGATTGATTTAGCTTACGATGGAATCATATTCATTGGAGATTTTGTGGTAACAGATATTACGATTGTAGTTGTCTTGTCTTGAGCTTTGCTTAGAGGAAGATTGACCTTGATCATGCTTTGGAAATGGATTCTGGTAAATTCCTAGATTTGCATTAGGTGGAGATGAAGCTGCACCTTTGATCTCAATGTTACCTTGGTCCATTAAATCTAGGATATAGTTTTTGAGCTTCATGCATTTGTTGTGGTATGCTCTTTGATCTTGTGATATTCACAATATTCATGGTCTTTATTCCATGTTGGTTTGGGCATGTTTTCATCAAAGGCTTAGTAAGTGGGAAGATAATCATATTGGCTTGTAGGAGCTTTTTAATACTTTTCCCACAGGTTTGCCCAAGGGGGTGTGTTGTTGTTTCTTAGAATCTTGCTTGGGTTGGCTTGTAGGTTTTAAAAATGTTGTGTGTTTTGGACCACTTGGATACGTTTTGTGTTTGTTATTCCACTATTGACTACATTTTTTATTTTTGCAAAGATTTCTGGCTTTTCTTTTTTTATTTTTGAGCTTTTCGTGAAAATTTTAATCAAACCATTGGTGATCAAGGCCTTTTCATGAAATAAGCTTGACCAAGCAGAAATACATCACGTTAAATGGAATTTGACACCACTAGAATTTAATATGAACAATGGCCAAGAAATGCTTGAATTCAAAGAGTTGCAGATGTATAGGGATGCCAAGTGATGACTGCACATCTCACGACAATATCACTGCTAGGAATCTTCATTGTAGGTTGCAAATTTGTCATGGGAAATCATTCCAAGAAAAACCTTTGATTGCTAAAAGAGTTAGAAAGAGGAGTTTGAAACTTAAAAAAAACACTAAAAGTTGAAAAACCATCAGCAAATAGAATTAGGTGATTGTGAGTTTGAGTTCCATTGGGCGTGCAAGCATGTAAGCTTGAGATTCAACAAAAGATAAGATTTCAACAAATGAAATAAAAACTACAAATTGAATCACACGCTCACCTCCAATAGAACGAAAAGATGAATTGCATAAACACAATGGATTGAAGACATGATTCAAACCAAAAAATCAAATACCTCTTGATGAAAAGAAAACACAACTCTCAACAAAACTCTGATTACAATGACTCCATGAACAATTAATGCAAAATTGACAATAACTTGTGTCAATTTTAAATCGACTTACAACTGCATTCAACAAATATCCCAAACTTGAAAACAAATAATTTCATTCAGATTTCATGAAAAATTTCATTACATATGCAAGGTAACTCCATTGCCTTCTAGATTCCATTCTGACTCTTCGTATTCCCTCTCACTGGTTTGATTTCTGTCCTCCAAGAAATCTTCCGGCCGTTACCATATACACTGGCCGCCACATTCTGCCACTTCTGTACTCATTTCTCAATATCACCCCATTCTCCTCTCATACAAAATTTCATTCTTTCTATTGCTGGTTTCACAAACTACAATACTCACTTATTCCAAGCAAATTAGAAATTTAGAACCATTGTAGACAGAGTCGACTTTCAGCTATATGCCACATTCTACATCAAATCTGCATGTCCAAGGTGATGCCGCACCTCTTTCAATCGAGCTTCTGCCTTCAAATCAACGCTGCCCCTTGATTTCATTCTGTGCAAACTATATATTGCGTGTTCTATCTGTCTTCTCTTGCTGTGTGGACAATCCCTCCATACGCGAACTCTTCCTCCCTTGGCGCCGGATTTTTAGCATATGTTTCTGTTTCGCAATAGTCTTGGCATCGATGGCAATGTCTTAGTTTGCTGTCTAAAACCACACCCTCCTGGCGCATTCTTATCCTCTCACTGTCCTCTTGCCACGCTCCCTTGTCTTCTCAACGCAGCAATTCATTCCTTTCCTAGCGCGGGTAAGAAGGGATTTCTTTTGTATGTTTTCTCACCTCACCGCCTGCCCCTCTACTCCTTTCAGCTGTGCACCTCAAGACACTCTAGTCTGCTGTAAACAAAGATCACAAAATGATCGCAGCTGACCCAATGCCTCACTCTTATTATTTTTTTATTGCATCCATATCCAGGGGCCACGCCATCAACATTCTATCTTATCAGTAATTCATAGATTTTCATGGTGCGGGTATGTGGGGAGTTCTCTGTATGTTCCTTCACTCCTACGCCTCCCCCTTTTTGCCTCCTTCCACCGCCACCCACTCTTTACTTGTTATGCCATATTTTAATAGATTTCAGGATTTGTACATGAGAATATGAAAAGCCATTGATCTGGATTTCAAATCATTCAAGCGCTTCACCTTCTCATGGTATTTCCTTAGAAACATTAAATTAAACTCATAATTTGCAAACAAAGAAGCTTACATTAATTTCCCATCGCGTCATTTCTTCACCTTTAGTGGATAGAATTTGGAGTATTTGTATGCTGAAATAACCAAGGGAATATCACAAACGAGCAAATATCAAACCGTTACCACACCCATTCAAACTAGTATGATATGTTCATAATTGTAAACTATGAAGGCTCGATCTTGTAAACCATGTTGAAAGAGTTATGTTAGCTCTATGTCTCCCAATGATACAGATTGGTTCCAAAGCTTACGAACATCACCAACATCCTTTGATCACCAATAAAACGGATATACGAAACAAAATTGAGTGTTGATGTAGTTCCTTACCAAGTTGTCTGAAAGAAAATTTTTCATAAAATTTTATTGAAACTTCTAAACGATAGTTTTTTTTGGTTGACGCAGGATCGCCTGTGGACTCATATGCTCCTACATCAGTTTGAGTTCCATTGGGCGTGCAAGCATGTGAGCTCGAGATTCAACAAAAGATAAGATTTCAACAAATGAAATAAAAACTCCAAATTGAATCACACACTCACCTTTGATAGAACGAAAAGATGAATTGCATAAACACAACGGATTGAAGACATGATTCAAACCAAAAAATCAAATACCTCTTGACTACAAATGGATAGGCTCTAGGTAATGATTGAATGTTTGTTTCACATTTTGACATCCACTTGTTCAAAATGGTTTGATCTCAACTAATAGATTTTTAATGAGATATATGAATGGCTAGGATTTGATCTTGTCATGAATTTATGCCCATTGATGGTAAAATTGATGTGGAAAGGTGGCAGCTATTACCCATTTTCATTGAAGTAATTAGCTAGTTATCTCATTTAATCGGTGAGTTGATTGATTTGATTTGATTGTTAGCTGAATTGATTGATTAAGTTACTAAATTTATTGATCAATTAACTATGTTGATTGATTAGTTAATTATAGGGTGTAAATCATGATTTTTATTAGATTATTTGTGGATAATATAATTATTTTGATTTATCTTAATATTTAAATATTTGTGCAAAATTAATAAAGATTATTTAATCAATTTGACTTTGATAAAGTGGATTAATTAAGGTAAGTGAATTATTTTTTTAAGTGGATGAGTGATTATGTTGTTAGGTGTCCAGATATGGGTAGTGGTATGGAGATGAGCATATGTGAGATTTCAGTGTCTACACTTGGTTTACTTATCAATAGTAAAGCTGCTATAAGAAGTCATTATAAATTTGATCAAATTCAAATAAAAATTTGTATAATAAAAAACACTAAATTGGAAGAATTATAATTGCGAACAAAAACATAACACAAGTTAGTTCATATTTCAGAATAAATCAAAATATTTAAAAGTTAAATCAAATTAAAAATTTGTTCATTTTAATTTCCACAAAATTGCATATATATTTAGTTTTAAAAATACATGTGATTAAAATAAATGTCTCCTCTTTTTTTTGAAAAAGAGGGTAAAAATTTATTAATAACAGAAAGTCACCAATACAGAGAAGTCAAGGTCCAGACTGGCATCCAAAAAACAAAAACTCAAAACCAACAAGCCTTCATCTAAAAGACAAACCCACCGCACGACCAACCACCAACCACCATCAACCCGCCATATCCTCCAAGATAAGCCTCTCCAAATTCTGAACAAAATTTGGGGATAATTGCTCCCAACCATCAATCCGCCAACTGCCATCCTACTCAAAAGCCCATCTGGCCAAACAATCAGCAACCTTGTTCCACTCACGAGGAATGTGAGTGAAAGACACAGACTCAATAAAGGAACTGTTGATGTGGTTTTTAAGCGGCCACTGCTTGAGAATAAGAGACATATGTTCCACCCTATCTCTGCTTGATGGCTGACCGCACTTCAGATTGCAAGAAGTTAATAAGTTTCAACTCCAAGGTTCCTTCAATGCGAATAGGCTCAGTTGACTCGATGTGATTTGCTGGTATTTCAAGGGGACTTACGGAATTGTTCAGCAGCGGAGAAAGGAATTCAAATGCTCGAAGGATTTGTCTATGAAGCGCGGGTTTCCTATTCTAACTTGAGGAAAATCTGCAATTTAAACAGATGGGGTCCTAAGAAATTTATATGCTACTCTGTCTGGGGATATGTAGACTTCACTTCAATGGGCTTCAGTTCACTAACTCAGTCGGACAGCCTCGGTAAATCGAGGTGCAATCTTCAAGGAAATAGCAAAGATGTTTCAAATTATGACTTAACATGCATACACCATCTAGCAACATATAAAGCATGCCAAAATGCAACCTTGAAGTTAAACACCAAGAGATAATGTCCGATTGACCATAAAGGCGGACTTATCATCAACAAGCCGCTAGTAGGTATGGAGATAAAAGCGAAGGCTATCTAATAAAACACCGCAAAGTAAGCTGCATGAACTATAGCTAACGGATCTGAAAAGAAGGAAAGAGCCTTATAGCATTTGTGACAGGCAGATTCATCATCAATGAAAAGATCTATTATCATAAAATGTGTTACACAACAATCTCTTCAAAAGTTTTCAAAGGGAAAACTTTCTCTCTTCTCCAAATTATGCAAAATGCTCTACAATACTAAGCTACTTCTAAGTTGTCCCTCTACTCTATGTCTATTCTAATCTTCTCTACTGTCTACTATCTACTTCTAATGAATTACAAATGAGGGGGACTCCCCCTTTATATAGCTAGCCAAGTCCCAAAAGACGGCTAGGGTTACAATCAATAGAGTGGCCAGAATCGTGCCACCTCAGCCCTAAATAATATTGCCCTAAAAACCGCCACAGAGGAGAGTGGGGTAATAAATGCGCCATAATGTCCACCATCCTCCTTCTAGAAGATTCCATTTGTAGACGCGTTCACACTGTTCTCGATCTTCTTTCTTGGCGTTGTTCTTTGAATTCTTCCACTTGAGGGTCATTTGAGCTAACACTTAGTCAATTTCTTGCAACCTTTTCTTCTTTCAAGATTGAGACTTGTAATTTTATCTTCCTCCGAAGGTTGTGATATCATCGTGGATCACCTAAATCATCGTGCTCCGACCTCAACATTCCTCCTGCAAAACAAGCAAGGAGAAAAGCATTAGAACACTTCATAATATAAAGTCACCTTACTTACCTGATCTTCACGCTCCAACTTTCAAGCGCTCATCGCCAACTTTGTGTTCAAGTTCATGCCTTTGACAAATTTCATCATCCTCGAGGATGCATCATCTTCAACTGCATCTTCAAGAAACTCATTTCACCTGCTGGAGCTCTGGCAACTTTGATTTTGTTCATCTCTGGCTCAAGAAAACTATCTTCACGAAGGATTGAAGCAAATTCACCTAGGCAGTTTCTTTCAAATTCATCGTCTGGAGGATTTCACCTTGAAAATACATTTTCTTCACACTTGCCTTAGAAAATTTTCAAACATCAACCTGGCGCCAATCACAAATATCCATCCTGAAGGCCGTAGCAAAGCATGGAAGGCTTTAAAATCAACTCCTCATCAACAATCTTCGATACCCAGAAGAAAAAATTTTTCCAGAACGCGTCGAATTCATGGGTACCCAACGAACGGGTTCATTTGATTTTTTTAAATTTTGAACCTTAGAAAATATTCTCCTGTGAAATTTATTCTCATTCTTCGATCCCCTCTGAGAATTTCTTGTTGCTCTGACTTGGAAAATTTTATTCCTGCACTGCCAACATCTTTTGACTTCATCACTGGCAAAATTCACTCTGACCTTGGGAAAATTCACCATCTCACCAGACTTGGGCATATTTTCTAGAGGAAGGGAATACTCCATGCCTTAGAAAATTTTTAAATCATCTTGAAAAACTTTGAAAATTTTGCCCTGGAAAATTTTACTAGTTTGCCAATGGGAAAATCATCAACTCCGTCGAAATTTTTTTTTTTTTTATTCACGCCTGGCACATTTTATTTTTCTACCCACCACTTCGCATTTTACTTCACACTTGGAAAAATATTTATTTGAAGCCCCAACGCCTTAGAAGAAACTCTCACCACTTCATCTTATACTCCACCTTAGGCGCATAGCACACTTTGAGGAAAAATTAAAAATCACGCCTAGGCAATTTTCTAACACCTTATAACTCCCTTACTCTTGGCGCATATCACATTTGGGAAATTCCAACGCCTTCAAAATATTTAAAAAAAATCATCTTAGGCGCCTTACATACTTGGAGAAAATCACGCCTAGCAAAATTTATCTAAGGCCCACCACCTTGGGCGCATTCTACACATGATGGAGGATAACGTCCAAGCTTTCACCTTGAATTCACCACGCCTTGGGATATTTTCAACACTTTTCACCTCATTTACCAGCTCCATTCACCTTTTACACCTCAATGTGGGCGCATTTAGACATGCAAGAGGGATGACCTTTCAACTTCACTTTTTGTCTTCACTTGAGCTCATTTGGGCGCATTTCAGCCATGTAGGAGGATGAAAACGTTTTGACTTGTTGACTTTTTCTCTCCTTTTGGGCGCATTTTCCTGTATGTGAAGGATAAACTTGGGCGCATTTTGATGCATGAAGAGGATGAGAAACTTTGACCTCGTTGACTCCCTCCTTGCTTGGGCGCATTTTGCCTATGGAGGAGGACGAGTTTGTACTTAGAATTTTTTTTGGCCTCTTACTAGCATGTGGGCGCATTTAGCATAGGGAGGTGGATTTTACACTTAGAAATTTTTTTGAATGCCTCCAGCTTGCTTGTGGGCGCATTTTACCCCTGGTGAAGGACGAGGTCTCAGACTTCGAAAATTTTCAACTTTTCCCTCTTCAAGTTTGGGCGCATTTTGCCCCTGGAGCAGGATAAAAACTTTGACTTTCTTTGACTTTTCTCACCTTGGGCGCATTTTGCCCTGTGTGAAGGATGAACCTCGTTTTCAAAAATTTTCCACGCCTCTAGCTGAGATGGGCGCATTTTCTTATGCCTGCTGGACGAGACTCCAGACTTAGACAAATTTTTCGTCATCCTTGCCAGCCTACGTGCCCTGCTATTTATAGTAAGTTCTCTGGATTTGCGCCTGTGAAGCTCGGAATGGCCTAAAATTTTGAACGTAGCATCCTCATAACCC
>VDFB02224245.1:0-13227 GCA_007258455.2 Sequoia sempervirens
GACATTATGGAATTCTTGACAATTTAGATTGATTGGAGTCATAATTTAGCACGTCTCATCACAACAAACTCATTCAATTATAGTAATAATAAAAAAATAGTTGATTAAACAGTAAATGAAGTTAAAACACATAATTTCCTATAAGCTTGGCAATGAATAAATGAAGTCTCGTTGCGGGTTCAAGGTTCGAACCCAATCAACCCTATATTAATTAAAAATAACATAGAAATATGCTCTATTTACTAAAGTTGTAAACATATAAAACTTAGGGTTTCGTCTTATTTTAATGCAGAGGCTCCGATGGGCTTATTTCCTTGGGTAGATTGAGAAAATGCACAGACGATGAGGACAATGAAGGCGGCCGCCTTTGAAGTATCTGGAGGCCACAAGCAACAATTTGGTCCATGAATGCGCCTGTAACAATTTATTTATATTATCATAAGAAAAATCCTCATCCATTTTTGTTGTTAAATTTTTCAAAACTTGTTATCTCTGCAAAGTTACCCTAAGTCCTATTTATTCTTTCGATTTGTAACTGCTTAATTGAGAGAAAGGTAGAAAACATGGCGAAATAGAGGTGAATCTGGTACCTTATGAGCAGATGCGAAGGAAGAGTATCACCAATAGGAATAGCAGCCGATGCCACCACCAGTGCCACCACCACAAGAAGCAGGAGTGGATCCTGTGTAGCCTCCAACAACAACCCAATGCAAGCTTGGTGGGAAACCATAGCCAAAGCCCACTTTGCAATACAGGCCCTAATTTCTATTGTGGGCAATGATGATTCGTACAAGAGTATTCTAGACTTAGAAAGCCTAGTCAAGGCTCTCCTCACAGCCATAAAGTGGCAAATGCGATCGCCCCCAAGTTCTTTGCTCATCCATCCTCAGGTTCTACCTCAAACCCGCTCTGCTAATGGCTCTACGAAACCTTCCAAACCCAGGATTCTGACTTGCACCTAGTGGTGCTCCATTATGTGTCATTGGTTGCCGGCCTCTACTTTTCAGGCAGCAGAAATCATAAGGTAGAAAGCAGAAGTCGAAACCAGAGAAGCTGGACAAAAAACCTAGTTGAAATTTATTACCTCCACCGAATTTGGTCACTTCTTAAATGCATGGCTATGCACGGAGAGCCTAGGAATGTGTAAACGGTGCGAGCGGCTTTAGACCCATACCTGCTGACGCGAAGGAGGAATGGCCATGCTTGGTGACTTCGCAGTGGACTGTACATACGCTGGTGGATTTCCCACCTATCGGCTAACTATCGGCTAAAAAAAGCATTTTCTAAACTACCCACAATCCATGTGAAACTTACAAATGATTTGACAGGGACAAGTTGGAGGAGTTACTGAATATCCATTTGAATCCATTCTAATATTTGTATTTAATGCTTGTTGAGATATGACAGAAAAATAGAGGCTACGAAGTTGACACAATAGCTGGCATAATTAATGAAGTGGTTGCGATTAATTCAGTAGTGGAATGTACATCGTATGCCCGAGAGTTTCACCGGAATAGTCCACCGGCATCAGACAGTAAGACTTTTCTGGTGGAATTCCCACCTATAATAGCCTATGTCGGCTAATTAATATTAATTGAGAGACCTAATACTGTTTCAATAGTTTTGATAGTAGTTGTTTATATAATATCTATTATTTTATCAATATTGGATAATAGTTGTGACTTTAAAGTT
Source organism: Sequoia sempervirens (assembly GCA_007258455.2). Lineage (NCBI taxonomy): Eukaryota > Viridiplantae > Streptophyta > Pinopsida > Cupressales > Cupressaceae > Sequoia > Sequoia sempervirens. The sequence goes on from VDFB02224245.1 coordinate 1,693, forward strand.
GTTAGTGTTGATGATGACTACCCATAATTAAACAAAATATGACCGTTAGATCTAAAAAGCAACAATCATGTGATTCCACATTAACACTCAATAAAACTTATAATGTATAAGTGTGGTCTTACTTTTTTGGGTCTTTTTGGACTACCTTGACAAAAAGCATGCCGATGTGGCATCATATTTGATGATGTGGCCCTAAAACCTTAGTTATAAGAAGGGAACTTGCCAAGTAAGCTGCTGTAAAAAATTGGGAGTGATTTGAAATTTTCATGTAGGATAATTAGAAGCACAAAGTTAAGTGCCACAACCTCTTTGGGTCCCTCTCCCCTAGAAAAGGGATTGCTTATGCCATCATGGGAGTGAATTTTCAGTGTTGTGGGAGCGGATTCCAGAGGATATTTTAACCTTATCTGTTTTCACCATTCTACTAGCAAGTAAATCCCTTGAAATTCAGTATGGATGATTTTTTAGAAAATATTTTTTCATCGTCATCTTCATGGCCGGAGATGGATGGAGGACAAACCAATGGCATGCCTGATGATTCTATTGGAGCATTTCAAGGGGACTTGAAGGTTTCAGCAATGCCTAGTGATTTACTACAGCTACAGAGCCTTGTTGGCAACAATGTTGCTGCAGGTGAATCTACCATGTTGCAGTTAAGCACATCTGGCCCAGCCACACCACAGGGAAGCACATCCCAATTTCTGAATCCAGTTGGAGGGTTATCAAGAACAGCTGTTTTAGTGCCTGAATTAGCATCGGGGGGAAGTAGTAGCAGTGAAGTATCTGGCTTTCAACAAGCTCTGGGAGATTCTCGTTCACCACTTCCCGTTTGGAGTCAGTCTTATGCAGGTTCTACATCTCCTCCCTCAGCACTTGGACAAGTGAAACTAGAATCGTTTGACACGAATGGAGAAACTGTTCATGGTGAAGGGCACCTTTTGGGTAAAAGGCCCCACCCTGAAGAAAAACTGCTTGTCAGAGACAATATATCCACTACTGTGAGTATGCTTTATCTAGCATATGGAGTACAACTTTAGCTATTTTCGGCTCTTTTTGCAAGTATCAATTAGAAGCATTCTAATCCATGTGTGTTTGTATGAGTGCAAAATTATCACCTGTGCATTATTTTATCAATTATGAATATGAATGTTTGGGTTGAACGCTTCCAGGAGCACGATGAACATCAAGGAAACCTTTTAAGTTCTTTCACTGGAGTGCAAACTGGTCAGACTCAGCTTGTTAGAACTGCAACGATGCAATCCCAGCAATAGGTATGCTTTAAACTTTATGTATTACAATGCTATGGTGAAAACACCCTTATCTGAAAGTGTATCTTGGAACAGAATCTTAGGGCTCAAAGTATACAATCAGGTGAAGGAAATTCTCTACAACAATATTGTAGTCATTTTGTCATTTCACAAGTTCAATCGGGAGCTGGTGGTGGGAATGCTGTCAATGGAGCTACACGGCCCCATGTCAAGGCATGTCGAGGTCAAGCAACTGATCCACACAGTATTGCTGAGCGGGTCAGAATATGTTTTCTCATTGAAGTATTGTAATAGCCAATTAATGTGTATGTACATGGGCTTATTTTTAGCGTGGTTGTTTTAGATGCCTAGGGTTTTGTGATTCTTGTGGCCTTTCTGGTCCTGATGGATGACATAGTTCTTTTTGGAACCTTTTAATTTCTCCTCATGGTGTGCTATGTGAACTATAATTTTTTTTTAAAACTGAGCATTATGTATGTGTCTTTTTCTGCAGCTCCGAAGGGAGAGGATTGCTGAAAACAATGAAATCTCTGCAAGAACGTGTTCCAAACTTCAATAAGGTATGGAACAAACTATGAAATGCTTTTAGTGGGATTATTTTATTGTTTATGTTCTCTTCTGGAAATTTAATTTGAGTCTCAATTTATATATCTTCATAGGGAGTTGTCATTTATTCTCTGGATTGTAAATCTCTAGGAATGATGGTGGAATTTTTTTTCCATTTTTTTGGAATTATCTGACTTTGAAATCAATATTCAAAAATACACAGTTCCTCTGATTCTACATTCAACTAGTCTTCAGGTTCATATATCTTTTTATGTCCTTTTTTGCTTTCTCAATTCTCATCCTTTTTGCTTGTCCAAGATTCTATGTAATATCCCTAGGGGTATATCTTAGGGTTACAATTTAGAGAGTTCAATCAACAAGGTCACAACAACCATTTAACTTCTTTCAAACAATGACAAAAAGCAGATCTGAAAATAAATAATCAAAATTTCTGCAATATTGTCTAATCATATAAATGTTTGATTACAACTCAGTGGCAAAAATAAATTACCAGCAGTCCAGTGGCTGACTGTTACCCTCATAAAATGCAACCAATAGACCATTGGTTTAGATAGGTCATCGTAGAAGGTGATATTACTTCTATTATATTTATTTTGTAGTCCTCATACACATGCCAGATCTGGAATTCACAGTCTTCCTGGATCAATTTTACCTTGCATAGTTACCTCTCCTTAGATCTGAGGCATGAAACCCTTAGATTGCAGCACTCTAAAACTCTACCCTTTGGCTAGAAATCAGTTTGGAACTGGACTGTGTCTATAGTGTTTTTGTCTCCTGATTAGGTCTGATCTGCAATTTTCCCCTTTCTCCTCACCTGGATCTTCTTATGAGTGCAACTAGTTGGTCCTCCTGTGACTGATGATGTCTATGCTGGAAATCTGGGTAGAATGATGCCTTTGATGGGAAATTGGAATATCTCAGCCTGAGTTTTCCTTCCTAAACAATGTGTCTAGATCTGAAATGGTCTACTCATAGATGTTATGGTCTTGAAACTACTTTCGACAATGCCCTAGTTCAGAAATTGTCCACAGTTTCCCCAACCCTCCTTATACCAGCCAGGGTTTTCATCTTGTAGGTGCTGCAAAACAAGAAAAATTCATCCAAGCCTTTTGATCTCTGGTTTTACTCAATATTGGAACTCATTTTTTGCCATAAAATGTAACCAGTGATGGGTGTTTTCGTCCTCACCAATGATATTGGTAGTGAGGGATTTTATCGTAACAGGTAGTGGTGGAATGGAAAATGAAAATGACCTGAAAACTTGCCCTCCAAAGGAAAATTTGACCTCCTCTTATAACTGTTTGTTCTTGAGTGCCAAAGACCTCAAGTCAGCATCTAAAAATAAAATTCAAATATTTAAACTTATCAATTTACAATGTTGGCCAACCAGGCTAATTTATTTTTTAAAATATTTTATTAATTTATAATATTGATATTATTATTCTAATATTATATTTTTATTATTTATGATTAAATTAAAATAATTGACTCGTGCCTCTTGGATGGTAGAGACATGACAGTCCTCCCATCTCAAATATTGCTTGTCCTCAAGCAATGACAACTGCATAATCACTGCCCACATCATGCCATTGATGCTCCTCGATCCTGGGTGCCACTCCTATAGATTCACCAATACTCCAGATACTGTCAACTTACATAGCCTTAGGATGGTTCTGTTTTGATGTCCAGAACCTGACATACAATTCATAACCATAGACAATATATTTTTCATCTTCAATGGCATTGGAGAACAATACAAGTTCTTCCCAGATTGTAGCATCAACCTATTGTAAATACTGAGCTAGGTTATGAATAACTTGGAAAATTTTAGAATCAACAGCAAAGAAAAATGTATGAAGAAGATCAAATTCACTACCCAGTATTGTTAATTTAGAAGATACTTGACATAACACTTCCTTTACGGACTTAATTCTTTGCATATTTTTTTTATGACAGCCACACAAACCTTCTTCCATTCTAGTTTTCATGATATGTGAATATCTACTCAACAATCCTAATAAATTTGTTACATTTTTTACTATTTTTTCTTTGAGATCCCAAAACCACATATGAGATTCACACATTCTATCCAGATTAACAGCAGTTGACATGCTATGAATGGTGATCATTTTCAGATTGAAAACTTTAGGTGTCGCATTAACAAATTTAATCAGAAAATCATGAGAAGTAGGTGACTGATTTCCAATGACACTTCTATCCTGCCTTACATCTTCTAGTATCACCTAGAACTCATCCTAGTTCCTTGAACTGTGTGACAAAAACAACACAACATATGTTTTATTTTCGATCTTGGCCAACAGTGTCACTGCTTTAATCCATAAATAACAAGCTTAAATTGATTGCACTTTTTCTACTGGATGTTGAAGTATATGACTTGTTGTAGGCCAAGTGCTAAGACAAGCAGCATGCAATCCAATTTGGCAAGCTTTCCATATATTCATTTCATTTGCAACTTCCAAAGTTAACTTTCCCTCTTGGGCTCAACAATAGTCTTGAAGAACATAGAGATTTGTTTCCATTATTTTCATTTTGTCATGTTCAGAAAAATAGTCATTCATGACCCTTGCTTCATCTTTCAATACAGATTTATGAGCTTGACATGACTTCAAAAGTGCCAGGGTATTGAACAACATATAAGATAATTACAAGAATCTAGTTGTAGAACACATCCAGTAAGTTGCTTTATTTTATTATAGACTCTCCAATCAAGTCTTCCTTCCTCATCAAGTTTGTCAAGACACAAACAAATGATAACTACCACATTGTATTGGAGATGCCCCTTCAACACTTTGAACATAGGAAGAGTCCTCAAAGTCTACAAAGTTAGAACACACTCCAGTATCCTCTCTATTGACCACATTAACCCCTCCAGGCATAATTTTTCCAATCTTCTTGAATTCCATCTCTAGATTAAAAGAAACAATAGTCAAAGGAAGATTCTTAATGTAAATTGATCTACGATTACCTCCATTTCCAAAGCCAGCTGCATCATTAGAAGTATTGGGGTATGCTTCATCAATTTCCGTTGAGACATTTAATGATTGACTTTGTTGTGAAGGCTGTGTTGTAGGTTGTTGCTCTGAACAGGTTACTAGAATAAGCTTATTTGATGTTGCCCGGTAAGGTTGTGAAGTGGTAGAAGGTGAAGCCTTATTCATTTCCTTAGATGCAATGGAGGCATAAGTATGCTTGGTAACTTTCCTTGTTGTTTCTTCAACCGAAGCGGAAGTAGATCCAGCTCCCATAGATAGAATAGCAACAGAAATGGCCACAACTGAGATTTCCATTAAGACATCCTCCAATTTATCTTCAACTATAAGAAATTATTGTTGATTAGAATTATTGTATTCCTCAACTATAGCTTCTTCCTCAGCAGTAGTAGCAGCAGTAAACTCCTTTTTGATTTCAATTGTAGCTCTAGTGATGGCTCAATCATAGGCCAACTTGACTTCAATACAGGCGAGATTTGATAAGGTTAAAGAGTTTGCAACCAACTGGGAATCATTTGTGGTCTTTTTTTCTTAGGAAAATGGACTTTCTAAACATACAGTACTCTACATCTGTATTAAAGTTGTTTTGCAATAGTGGCATTACATTTGCATCGACTCGTGAAAAACATTTGATAAATCATAGATTCTAGTCTTGCATTATATTCCTTCCTCCTTTCAAGCTATTTTCAAATTTATGTCCATGTGCTTGTCATTTGAGATATTGCTTTCCTTCTTTTTGTTGATCATATACTTGTAGGCTTTACACTCATCTTGGTTTTGCACTCACATCTACTCTAGAGTATCAAAACCAAGTCATATCAGTGATGTTTACATAATATATACCTAACATGCTTTAATTTTCAGGTGATTGACATTATATCCAGTAGGCAAAGAACAAGAGAGCATAATTAATGGTTAAGCTCATTGTGATAGAAGGATATGCTTCAATTCACATTTTACAGTCTTTCCAAACATCAACTTTCTACCCATGTTAGACTTAGATAACATAAAGCTTGATTTTACCATAGACATATTAGAAGTCGTTGTTCTAATGAACAAGTGGTTTCATTTTGTACCTTGATGTTTGTATTCTATCTAATTGTGAATATATAATAGCTGCTCAGGATGGCTAAAGAGGGTTCATTCATTCATTTTGTGCAGACAGACAAAGCTTCCATGCTCGATGAGATCATAGAGTATTTCAAATTCTTAGAGCTGCAAGTGAAGGTTGAAACTTCATTCCATTACTTTTGTTTTTAAACCATTATTTTGTAGGTGATAAAATATGCATAAAGCATTTGTAGTGATTGATTGTGTGTCTTGTAGGTTCTGAGCATCAGTAGGCTTGGTGGTGCAAGTGTAGTTGCTCTGCTTATTGTTGATGTTTTTCCCGAGGTACTTGTCTTGAATGTTGTTTTTGATGCATAATTCAGTTCTCAAATGATAGAAATTTGAAGAAACTACTTTTCCCAAAGCTCTGTGATATTTATTTTTTGCAACTTACTTAATTTTTATGTATGTTGTATGGTTACATAGGGATCTTTTGGTTTCATGTCAACAGCCTTAGGCCAAGCTGGTTCAACCTTGCCTCTGTCACAAGAGGGCCTTGCATTTGAACAAGAAGTTGCAAAACTAATGGAGTCAAACATGACTACTACTATGTAATACTTACAAAATAAAGGACTTTGTTTGATGCCCATTGCACTTACATCAGCTATATCAAATTCAAGTGGAAAGGCTATGGTTGCAACTGTGCCAAGAAAGAATGTCGATAGTAGTGATAGACACACATCAGACATCCAATCTATAGTCTTACCTTATAGCAACAATTCAACATCCATGGGGGTCAGAGCTATTCAATCTAGAATTGATGCCACTATGAAGGAGAGTTCAATCAATAAAGATGGCAAGGAAGAAACCATGTCAGATAAATCAAATGGGGTTGCACCTATACTACCATCTCAGATGTCCAAATTTGGCACCCAAACCATAGAAGAAGTGTCGAGGAGAGGCCAATTATAAGTCTAAGTGCAAGTCAAGTTTTCACCATAGTACATCATAAATGTTGAATGCTCTTCTGGAATACACAAAGATAATTATTAATGATAGAACACACATTTGCTTTATAGTGTAGACATATAATGGAATGCAATAGCATCAGTTTTTGGAGAACAAAAAACAAATGAATTGTTGTTAATACTAGGATAGTTAAATAAGTTCTAAATGGTTGTTTTGGTGTCCATTAAATTTTTGCTTTCCTTGATTCCACGGAAGCAACGTCAAAGGGGACATAAATATTAGGAGCATTTTTTGGAAATATAGCGAGGTTCTTGTATGCATCTATTTGGAATGTTGATTATGCCTTGTAATATTAACCATCAGTGATACTTAAATGGCTTTGGCTATGCAAGGTCTAGATAGGAGCATGATATGTAATGTATAAGTGCACATTCGTTTTCAATCAAATCAGAGTTGGAACACTACTGGCACAGTGATTCCATCCTTTATCATTCAACTTTTCTTTTGTGAAGTTGTTGGAATACTAAATAGTTGTTCTAGTTTAATGCTTCTGATCATACTGGGGCTGTAATACCCTAGGGTTCTGGTTGGTTAATCAATTCTTCTCTGATCTACCATCAACCACAAAAAACTACAGGCAATGAATATTTTCACTGATTTTTACACTCAACAAAAACTGAGTCATAAAAACTCAATTAACAATGTGAGAACACAACAATTTATTATTGCCACTGAGTAGATCATATTTACAACAACTCACAGGACAAGTTGTATGGCTACAAATCCAAAGGTTTAACTGGGACTATGGCTCCTTGAAAACTCTAGAAAATTTAGTTTATGGATGGCTAGAGTAATGTTGAATCATTGTAGTGATAATAGGCATCCTGGACTAAAACCATAGATCTGGTGGATGCTTTTGTCTACTTATCTCCTTGTTTTCTATGGAATAGCACTGCAACCTTTAAACTAGAGGATTAGTAATGTTGGATTGGGGTTTTGAGGTGGGATGACCCTCAAAATTTGATCGCTAAATTAATTCAAGTCACTCCAATATATGTCTCTAGATCTGGTGCACTATCTTCATATCTCAATTGTTGCATAGGGTATGATGGTGATGTGTAATCTGCACTTTTATAGCTGCTGGCATGTTGATGGTGTTCATTGTTTTGTCCAACTCAGGCAAGCTAAAATGGGGTTGTATTATGCTGCGGCAGTGTACAGATCATTTTTCCCTGATTTACCTATAGGATGATTACTCCCAACAAGCATCAAGTAGCTGCCAATGAATAAATGGAGGTGTTGTCTTGGGGATGGATCTGAGATTACACTTAGTGTTGGACACTTGGAACTGGTTAGGATTAAATTGGTAGATTCTTGTGCTACCAACCATCATTCATTGGAGAATAGCTTTTGGTATGTCGTCCTACCTGGGAAGTGTCGGAAGTGAATCCGAATTTAATGCTCCTAATAGGGAGTGCACAACAGAGAATGTGCAAATTAAAGGACTGAATTACAGAGGCAAGGTTTTTGTCCTGATCTCAATTACCACAGACAGGGGTTTTTGTCCCTACTGGGGCAAACAATAGCAATGAGAAAAAAAATAATTCCCTCTTTAGATCTCCAAAAGTGTTCTTCCATACTGACATTTATACCTATTGTAGATGCTAGTGAGGAAAAGGTCAGCCTAGGAAGAAGGACAAACCAAGTTGACCCACTTATTAGTTATTTATAATTGAAAACTAGGTCATCCGCGGTCATTGGGGTGGGAGGACTCTAATGTCCCCCTACACTTGAGGTGTAAAGTTACAAATTTTAATTAAATAAAAAAGCGTCTATAGACATTAAAATAATAATATAATAATAATATTAATTTTCTTAATAATGATAATGACAACAAATTGATGACTGTGGCTGACCTAGTTTAAATTATAAATAACTAATAAGTGGGTCAACTTGGTTTTTCCTTCTTCCTAGGCTGACCTTTTCCTCTCTAGCATCTACAATAGGTATAAATGTCAGTATGGAAGAACACTTTTGGAGATCTGAAGAGGGAATTATTTTTCTGCTCATTGCTATTGTTTGCCCCAACAGGGATGAAAACCCCTGTCTGTGGTGCTTGAGATCAGGACAAAAACCTTGCCTCTGTAATTCAGTCCTTTAATTTGCACATTTTTTGTTGTGCACTCCCTATTGGGAACATTAAATTTGGATTCACTTTCGACACTTCCCAGGTATGACAACATACCAGAAGCTATTATCCAATGAATGATGGTTGGTAGCATGGGAGTCCAACAATTTAATCCTAACCAGTTCCAACTATCTAGCACTAAGTGCAATCTCATATCCATCCCCAGGACAACACCTCCATTTATTCCATTGGCAGCTACTTGATGCTTGTTGGGAGTAATCATCCTATAGGTAAATTGGGGCAAAAGGATCTGTACATTGTTGTAGCATAATACAACCCCATTTTAGCTTTCCTGAGTTGGATAGAACAATGAAAACCATCAACATGCTAGGAGCTATAAAAGTGTAGATTACACATCACCATCATACCCTATGCAGCAATTGAGATATGAAGATAGTGCACCAGATCTAGAGACATCTATTGGAGTGACTTGAATTAATTTAGCAATCAAATTTTGAGGGTCATCCCACCTCAAACCCCTAGTCCAGCATTACTACTCCTCTATTCTAAAGGTTGTAGTGTTATTCCATAGAAAATAAGGAGACAAGCAGGCAGAAGCATCCACCAAATCTATGGTTTCAGTCTAGGATGCCTATTATCAATACAATGATTCAACATTACCCTAGGTGCATCCATAAACTAAATTTTCCATAGCTTTTAAGGAGCCACATTCCTAGTTAAACCTTTGGATCTGTAGCCATACAATTTGCACTGAGTTGTTGTAAATCCGATCTAATCAGTGACAATAATAAATTGTTGTGTTCTCGCGTTAATTGAGTTTTTTATGACTCGTTGATGCCGAGTGTAAAAATCAGTGAAAATATTCATTGCCTATAGTTTGTTGTGGTTGATGATAGATCAGGGAAGAATTGACTAACCGGTGAGAACCTAGAATTATTACAGCCCATTATGGTGAAAACTCGACTTGCACTTAGACTTATAATTGGCCTCTCATCGACACTTCTTCTATGGTTTGGGTGCCAACCTTGGACATGTCAGATGGTAGTATAGGTGCAACCCCATTTGATTTATCTAACATGGTTTCTTCCCTGCCATCTTTACTGATTGAACTCTCCTTCACAGTGGCATCAATTCGAGATTGAACAGCTCTAACCCCCATGGATGTTGAATTGTTTCTATAAGGTAATACTGCAAGTTGCATGTCTTATTTGTGTCTATCACTACTATCGACATTCTTTCCTAGAACAGTTGCAACCATAGCCTTTCCACTTGAATTTGATATAGTTGATGCAAGTGCAATGGGAATCAAACAAAGTCCTTTATTTTGTAATTATTGCATAGAAATAGTCATGTTTGACTCCATTAGTTTTGCAACTTCTTGTTCAGATGCATTGCCCTCTTGTGACAGAGGCAAGGTTCCATCAACTTGGACTAAGGATGTTGACATGAGACCAAAAGATCCCTATGTAACCATACAACATACATAAAAATTAAGTAAGCTGCAAAAACTAAATATCACAGAGCTTTAGGAAAAGTAGTCTCTTCAATTTGCTATCATTTGAGAACTGAATTGTGTATCAGAAACAACATTCAAGACAAGTACCTCGGGCGGAACATCAGCAAAAAGCGGAGCAACTGCACCTGCACCACCAAGCCTACTCATGCTCAGAACCTGCAGGACACGTGATCAATCACTACAAATGCTTTATGCATATTTTATCACCTACAAAATAATGGTTTAAAATCAAAAGTTATGTACTGAAGTTTCAACCTTCACTTGTAGCTATAAGAATTTGACATACTCTATGATCTCATCAAGCATGGAAGCTTTGTCTGTCTGCACAAAATGAATGAATGAACCCTCTTTAGCCAGCCTGAGCAGCTATTATATATTCACAATTAGATAGAATACAAACATCAGGGTACAAAATGAAACCACTTGTTCCTCAAAACAACGGCTTCTAATATGTCTATGGTAAAATCAAGCTTTATGTTCTCTAAGTCTAACATGGGTAGACGGTTGAAGTTTGGAAAGACTGTAAAATGTGAACTGAAGCATATCCCTCTATCACAATGAGTTTAACCATCAATTATGCTATCTTGTTATCTGTCTATAGGATATAATGTCAATCACCTAAAAATTAAAACATGTTAGGTATATATTTTGTAAACATCACTTATATGTCTTGGTTTTGATACTCTAGAGCAGATGTGAGTGCAAAACCGAGATGAGTGTCAACCCTACAAGTATATGATAAACAAAAAGAAGGAAAGAAAGATCTCAAATGCCAAGTGCATGCACATAAATTTGAAAATAGCTTGAAAGGAGGAAGGAATATAATGCAGGAGAGTATGTGCAGGATCATCATGGAAAAAACATGCCCTTAGGTGGCAATAAAAATTCAAAAAAATCAGAGTTACGCAACTTGACATAAAAATTTGAATAAGTTATCTATATTATTTCAAAAATATTTAAGAATAGAATCTGTGGAAAATTGAATGTAGTTTCTAAACTACTAAG
>VDFB02224248.1:0-17872 GCA_007258455.2 Sequoia sempervirens
TTCGTGCCTCTCCTTTTTGTTAACACGCCATTTGGTGAGGTAGAAAATAATAGATCAAATGAAGATCATTCAAATGAACAACAAAACAAAATTTATCATTAGATTCAAATGATTATTTGATGATTAATATGAACTTAACCTAAACTCAAAAGACTTAATCTCATAAAAAAATAAAAATCTAAAATACACTAATTGTCCAAAATATCACATTTTTCAAACGAATAACTACTAAATCTAAAATTCCTCATAAAAATTCTACATCATTGAATAAAAAACCATATAACATTATCCCTTATATTTAATTTCTTAAAACAATGACCTAATCTATCAATCCTATCTACTATTGATTAATACCCTATTATTATTTATATCCATTTAATTCAGCTAAACAACTTTTGGGAGGAACAAATATGGGCAATCCTACTAAACAACTAAACGTTAGCCATGATTTTTCCAATTGTTGGATAACTCAAAAGAGATGGAAATTAAGTAGTGTGTGTGGCATCTTGCAAGGTGATTCATGTTGCCAAACTGATGCATGAGCACCTCGTTGCATGCCACTCTGAGAGCTATATCATACTCCAACCTCCTCTCCCATTGCCCTACATTTCTATTTCACACACACTTACAAACAATTTTTTGAGCATATGGATCGTTGAAGGGCTAGAGCACCATTCTTATTCTTTTCCTTTTTCATGTGAGAAAGCTTTCTCTAGTTTTCTAGGGTTTGAGGTGGTGAAGCAAGAATGGCAACAGACAAGGATGGATGGAAAAGCAATGTGGATACACACAACATGAAATCAAAGGATGTGGAAAAGATTGGGGCTCAGCAGTCAAAAGGCCCTTAGGGAAACATCCAAAGAACATCCTTCACCAGCGTGGACGACTTGAGCTGAACAAGTACAGTACTTTGTCCATGGTTGTTGCAGGAATCGTTGTTGTTGGTGCTATTGGTTGGGTTTCTCTTTTAGTTCAAAAGCAGTCCGAGAAGCCTCCTTCTAAAGTTGCCAAAACCATTGTGGGTATTTTTGATTCTCGTTGAATGAAGGATCTGCCCCATGAACACTCTCACTGTGAGTTATGGCCCTCCATGGCTACTCATCTATAGTCTGATGTCACTATAGCCCTCTTTTGGTTTCAAGTGTTTTTATGTTGTTTTCACCAAGTTATGTAAGTATTACTAGTTTTAATTAATCAAATACAAATTACTCATTGATGAGCCATAACAACCCACTCTTTCCTAGATTTGTTATTTGTTGGACTGGATCAAATAAGCTTTAAAACTCAGTCTCTTTCCGTTTTTTGTATTTGTTGGATCATTGCTGATGCTATGGCTTAGCTTAATAATTTTTATGGGTTTTTTGTAAACACATATACCTTAACCAGTTTATGCAAAATGATCAATATTTAGAGGAGTTTTGTCAAGAGTGTGTGGAAGCGTACTGACTGACATTTGTCATTTTTAAATGGAAAGTATGTGGACCCGAAATTATTAATGGACACGTCGATATTCTCCATAGAGAAGCATGCAAAGCGAAAGAAAAAATGAAGGATGCTTAAGAGACAATATTTCCTTATTACTTTTTCTTACTAATATTTATTAAGGAAATGCTAGATAAGAATGGAGTACTGCGCCTGAATTCCTAAATTTTCACTTACCTGAAAGTCATTAAAGACGTATAAAACAGGAAAGGAAATAATAATGCTTTTTTATGAAAAGTATTTAAAACTATTATTGTTGTGTTTGTGATTGTTGAAGCAATAGATAAACACATGTGGCTTGTTTCTCCTGTGGATTTGGCAGCTCCCCCAGAATGTGAACTATTCCTCCACCGAGGGCTTAAATTTGACAGTCAACCTTGCCTGTCAACAAATTTTTTAATGATGGTTATCTATTCAAAGGTGCCCTTAAAACATTATGATATACCTTAGTGTATGTAAAATTATATATAAATCAAACATATATATCATTATAATTCTATATAATTTTTGACAGTCTATCAAAAATATCTCCTTTTATCTGATACAATCTTAAAATTTTGATTGTATTCTACAACAAAAATCTCTAAATATGGTCATATGGCCATCAAATTTAAACCCAGCGTCTACCTCTCTAGAGCAGTACCTGCTAAGGCCAATTCAAACCATTCAATGCCGATGAATACGTTACGGCCATGTGATCTAGATGAGACCAATGGAAAGGGCAGATGATAGAGAAGTATGCCAGCAGTGCAGAAACAAGCTTGTGGACGGACGCCGCCTGATAAAAGCTCTCTGAACAATAAATTGGTCGACTGGAGATGGGCCGAGAAGACCGGTGTACAAGCCTCTAATGAAGAATCTCTATTCGGGCTTGTAGATTGGATGGCAATGCCAAAAAATGATGGGAGACCATTGACAGGGAGCTGGATGAAGGTGGGCTGAGGTGGAACCAGTGGCAAGAAGGTACTAATCGTATAGGTAATGTGGTCGATGTGCTATTATGGGGGGAACCCACCGAGATCTCCCGGCGGCATCAGATTGCTAGAAATACCAGTGGGGTTCCCCACGTAAATAGCCTATCGGCTAATGAACATGTTAAATTAAAGGTTTCTCACAGAATTTTGATTCCATAAAAATGTATACTATAACTAGCCTCCCATGTATCTCCTGGTATTCCCTTTAACGTTGTGGTCTTGGTAACTATGACTAAAATTAATATAGATCCTAAACCGATTATAATATAATTTTAGTTTCATTATACAGAAGTCACTCATAATGATTATTACTTCAACACACTACATTTCAACAAAAAAGAAACAAAGCACTGTTATACAGCCAAAAATCATAAAAGAAAATTCCACGTGCTAATAAGAATTAGTTCTATATTTAATTTTGGCTATCCAAGAGTCACCTGAGAAAAGGAAATGAACTTTCCACTACAGCTAGATGTGTTAGCCCATAACCTTTGTCAATCATTAGATTGAAATACAGAAAAATGATATAAATTTTGTCCATACAGCTGATTATCTTTCATGTGTACTCTGAAATTTCATAACAACTGATTATATTTCACATGTGCTCTGAATGTTCTGCAATAAATAATGCATTCACCGAACACCACAGTTTGGATTTACATTTACAAGAGAATTTGTTCATGTTTAATCCTAAATGACGTGTTCTTTACTGGGCAAGCTTAAAAGTTAAAACCTTTGCTCCAAAGAGGCTACAATAAATCAAAGTCTGTAATTGCCCCATTCAAAAGCCAAGTTTGGTGTTTTGGTGTGGATATACAAATACACAAGAATCAATCCACATTCAAATTCATAGTCGCAGGTTATACAACAAGCAAGCTTAAAGCCTCCTTATAAATCAAAACTTTATAAGTGCCAAACCCAACACCCTGGTTTGGTGTTTTGGTGTGGATTTAAATTTATAAAATAAGTGATCTTGTTAAAATTCCATGGTGCCATGTTGAAAGCCTTGCAAGGTTAAAACCTTCACTCAAGGGAGGCTACAATGAACAAAAAAATGCAAGTGCTTCACCGAACACCAGTCTGGTGTTTTGGTGTGGATTTATAGATATAAAATGATGAAGAGGGTTAAGTAGACCAATTCAGTGACAAATTAGATGTTTCAAGTACATTTTTTTTCTTTCTTTTTTCCCCAAGCTTTTCCAGCTTTCATTTACATTTCTAAATTCTTCCCTTACATGTTCCTTTATGTTCCACATGGATTCAAATTGGTCTAGAGTTTTTGCATTTAAAAATCCCTTTCTTTAATTTTTCAAGGCATGGTTCTGTAAAAAAATATTCAATGCTAGGGTTTGCAACGGTTAAATTTCCTTTTCTTATTTTCTCAATTCTAGGATTTGTACTCTGTACTCAATGGCATCAAGAACTGGAAACCAAAGCATTCACAACATGAATCCCACATGAAATCATGTCATACCAGAACTGACAGTAGTGAAAATCATCTCTACTAATGGTTATCTTTCTTGTAGAAATATCCATGAATCTACATGCTTTTGATTGGTTTGTAGTTCTGATGCTTGACTGTGAAATAAGTCCAGATGTAGAAGAAACCAGAGTTGCAGAGATCTGCAAAAAATCACAATTTATTGTGATTAATTGGTGCTCAACCTGGGTGCCCATTTTTTCATTGAAAAACTATGATTATAATTTATTTTATTTAATCATTCAATGTGATTTTATACCCTTTTTTTGGCATTTATTTTCTTGATAAAATTGCAAATTTCTGGTGAACTTTTTCAGGGTCTCTGGTTTTTTTTTTAATTTTTTGTGTAGATATTTTCCCTAACCCTTACGGAAATTTTTTCCAAGTAATTGCAAATTAGTGACACATAGAATGTTTTAGGATAATAAATACTCAAGAAACATTAGAAGTTATGTGGATTCTTTTTCAAGGAAATACTCAAATTAAGAAAATGGCACTTCAGTCCTGATTAGTGAATTTCATAACAGCATATTTGCTACCCCCTTTGCATACATCTGATGCATGAACTAGCAGCAGTTTCAGAGCCAATGCTACAGCAGTTATAACACAACTACATACAAAAATTTAAATAAGATACCCGTTAAAAGCCTCTTGGTTTGGTATATGCCCTAATCTCAGAGATTGAAGCACCCAGTCTAAAAAGATGAGGTTGTATGTGTATGTCAGCAACATCAGTATGGAGAAACCCTGAGTAAGGTGTCATGCCTAGCCCCTGTAGGATTAAAGGATTATGGTGCTTAGTCCATGGGCAGTGAACTAACTTCAGAAGTAGAAGTATTTTCAAAAAGTTTAGAGTAAGGTTTCCATGAAATTTTAGAAAAGTAAAGCATTGTAAATGACCAAGATAGATCTGTGTCAAAATGCTTCATGCATTACTTTTATTATCTGTTGTGTATATATTACCCTTGGTTGTATCATGTATGGATATATGAATATCCATTTGTTTTTTTATCTTCCCTTGTCCAGGAGTGTGGTTTTCTGAAGCTTTTACTCATACAAGTGAATTTCATTAATGCATCCAGACTTCATTCTTGTTCTAACAGAAGATATTAAGTTTCCCTAAGATAGACATCTGTGAATGTTATATCCACATGTTGATGGTTCTGCTTGCTTATATTTCATGTATGTCTAAGTTTTGAGCAAATTCTATCTGGGTTCTGAGCAAATTTTGTCTGGGTTCTCCCTAGGATCTTCAAGGTTTGTCTCGGAAAAACCCACAAGGCATTTGAAGGACCCTGGCCGAATCCCCTGGAGGACCGGACCAGGACCAGGACACAGTTTGAACCGCATGAGTACCCAGCAATCCCCTACAAAGAACTGGTAACATAGAATTTTATTATAATTTTCAAAAATTCTTGGAAGAAGAGTTAATTTTAAACATATGTACTTTATTTTTCCTTGACATTTCAAATTCTTTTATTATTTTCTTGGAGGTTCCAAGCATTTTGTTCAAACCAAATATGTGCTTAACTGTATATGTAATGTGTCTATTGGGTGGCAAAGGCATTTGTTGAATGAGCATTTAGTATCCCTTGAAATCCATTGAATGTGTAACAGGTAAGTTTAAGGTGTCTTTAAAGTGTTCTATGTTGTAAAATCTCTGCAATGGAATTCAATGACAAATATATCAAGTTGTAATAATCAGTGTACTATAAACACATGCAATAAAATTGAATGGATCAATTACTTAATTAGTTCAGTATATAACTTCCCCTTGTACAAACTGGCTTGTAACATCCCCTCAAAAAAGTTAGGCATATTAAATTCCATTTGAGTGAAAGCACAATTTGATACACAAAGCCCTCTTGCCAGGGTACGTAAAGGAAAAACTTAAAAATTAATCATTTGCAGTGTTGAGATGATTCTTTTTGCAATTAGGTGTGACTACCAGCTCCCTAGAGTTGTCTAGACAAAGGTGATTGTTGTGTAGTCCCTGCTAGAGAATTTATGTTTAATTGATTTTTAAATTTAAGCCTCTAAATGAGTGTGGTTTAGCAGTTGAGCCCTAACTCTCACAATCTTAAAATCAAACAAATCAAACATTCATTACAAATAAGTGGTCAAGGCAAGTGAAAGGCATTCCTATGTTCAAGAAACTCTGTATTGGAATTCGCTGGTGAGTATCAAATTGGGATAATGCATATGAACACAATCATGCTCAAATAAATGCATTAGTGAATTATGAAGTGTTTGCTTCAACCAGTTTGGCCTATCAGGTTTATTTAAGTGTAAGAGAATTCATTGGGAAATATATAATTTGGTGATAAGCAAAAAATAGATAATCATACTGGAACTGAATTAATGAATCATCTAATGTATGCTTAGATGAGTGAAGGCCATCTGATTCAATACAAATTTGTTTCTAACGTATTTGAAAGAGTTTTCCTATTGTCAAAACTCAAAAACCTATGTTGTAATTCATTGGCGAGCATATATTTCTTGATTATCAAAATGGAAACGATCATCCTACAGGTGAAGGAATGAATGAAATGTCTAACATCTCCTTAAATCAATTAGCCTTGTAAACAACATGTTTCAAGATATTTGAAGGTGGTTTTTCACATTTTCCATGTTAAGGATCTTTTGTAGTAAGTCTGCTAGGTTGGGTTGGGGTAGGAGTAAAAGTTAGAAAACTTGCACCATACTGGACTAGATTCAACTTCCTGAAGGCATGCTCCCTGTAACTATGCAATAGTTATCCTCAAATCGGATTGATATGTGGTGATATGGAGAAAATCAACCTATCAATTGTTCCAAAGGGGTAGCTATGCAGTAACTATACTTAATTTCAATTGATGTGTGCTGATATGGAGATAGGTACCCCAACCGTTGTTCCAAAGGTCTAACTATACAATAGTTGTACTCAAATTGAAGTGATATGCAGTGATATGAAGATAAGTAACCCATCCATTGCTTCAAATATGTAACTACACAGTAGTTGTTCTCAAATTGGAGTGATATGTGCTAATATGGAGATAACGTCCAACCTGCCATATCCCCCTTGGTCTAGCCTTAGAAGAGCTGTAGAGACCTAGCCAAGAGGCTAGTTAGAATAGAAAACCATGGGCATTGAACCGATCAAGAAAAAATCTAATTTCAATATATTATAACATGTTTATTTAGTTTCGGTTAAGGCCAGATGGTCCCTGATTTAAGATGTCTGAATGATTAATATAATTCATCATGAATGCTTAAATCTCTCTGATTAAAGATTTCAAATTTAGGCCGATAATTACAATTTTGTAAAACAAATAAACTTTGGCTAAAGTAAATAATATTTATCAAGGGAATCTAACTAGGCATTTAGATTTACTATACGAGCACCTATACTATTAAAAAGTGTAGTAGGTGAGTTGATTGGTGAAGCTAAGTGGAGGTTTTTGAGCAATCTCTATTTAAGGCTTCTATTATTTGTCTTAACTCACCATCTAAAAAACTTAATGTGATTTGCAAAACACCTGGTTTATGGTAAAAATATATACAGTTTTTGGAGGCTGAATATTGCAAGTTACTCTCGACAATTTAAATCTTTGTGTAAAGCTTTGACTAAACCCAGCTTGAGCAAACTCGGCAATGAAACCATGAGACAAACAATTCCAAGGTCATTGAGTAGTAGAATCATATTGAGAAAAACAAGAAGTTGAACTGGATATATTATTGTAAGGCAAGTTGTTGTGGGATTAGTACAAGTAGGGAGATATGTATACACAGTTTAGATCTGCTCAACAACTGTCTTTAATGAAGTGTACACATAACAGAGATAAATTTAATAAAATAACAGATTTTGTATTTATCATTCATTTTGTATTTGTTAGTGATTTACATCCATTAAGTAGGCAAGTAAAAGACTGATTATCTTTTGATCAGAGTCAGTTGGGCTAATTCTAAATAAATTGTATATGGTAATTCTAAATTATTGTATATGGTAATTGTATGTGGACTGTTATAATTAATTTAAATCCATGTATTTCAGGTTATTCTACATCAGCAATTTATAATCAATTTCTATGTAAGTTTTAATTGAATCTTCATATTTTTTAGTCGCTCAAGCTATATTTTAGTATAATTTATAGGTTTTTTTTGGGATACATGTTTTCATATATTTCAGCAGCTATTTATGTAATGATCCTAACTAGCATCCACACACTTTGCTTTGTAGCTTTCTATTAGGCTATTTTTTGGGTGTCTATACGAAATGGCAGACCAGGTATTTATGTTGTTGTTTTTGGTATTTGCAGTATCATTTTAATGAAATGAAACACTAACCTAGGATTTAATTGGTAGCACATAGAGTAATGTTTCATATAATTTTTATGATTGAAAGATTGGACTAGTTAGTGATGAAAAAACATATGTTTTAGAGTAATTTACATGAATTATGAAACTCTGTGACATCAATAAAACCCTCCAAATTAGAAAACACCTTGAAAAAAAAAACCTTTGAAATTAATTTGAAACCCAAAGCTAAAATAGATCACAAACTGCTGCAACAAAAAATGATGATCATGATTGATATATGGGTCAAACTTAGTATAAGTATGGCCTGAACAAACTGACAAATAAGTTGTACAAAGGTGTTTAGATGCATCAAATCAGTCAATGATAGGTTGCAACCCTGGGCTGCCTGGGCGCTCCCAGGTGCTCCCCAGGCTGCTCCCATACCCAAATGCTCCCAGAGCGGGCACAAAGTCCGTTTTTGAAGAACCCGGTAACTTAGTAACCTTAAAACCACATTTTCAAAGTTTCAAATTTCTTAAGCTGTATCATATCATGCACCTAAGAGTCACGTTCTTTTCAAAAAGAAGTAATACTCAAGTTAAAAGTTGTACTCTTATTGTTGATGGTACATGGTGCATTCAGGGAAATAGTACATCATCATCATCTGAATATTCAGATGAACGGGCAGCAAGACCTGCTCCAGGGATAGATGAATACTTTAATGAAATGATATATTGCACTTGCAAAAGGTGCCAAAATAGGAAACTAAAGAAGCGGCGACTTGTTGGTATCCATAAATTGAAGTATGGAGTTTATATAGAAGAGGTACACTATAATTAACAAATTGTTATTCTTATCATAAATAAATATGCATATTATTTAATAAATTATTATTGATCATTTCAATTGATTTTTTGGTGAAAAGCCGCTTCCAGTTCCCGATATTCTTGAAGAACCAATGGATGTCACTGATGATAGCCGCTCTCAAGATGAAGAACAAGACACATTTATGGATGAAACCACTTCGCAAATAAATGAGGCTGGTATCAATGAATTTATCCAAGACTTCTATACATCTTCTGAAGAAGTTATTGATTCACCCCTAGCTCAGTTGGCTAGGACACCTCTTTTCCCAAATGCAGATAGTTCTATATTGGCGACACTTATGTTGTTGTTGAACTTGAAGGTTACACATGGATTGACAAACACATGCTTTACCGATATATTAAGGTAGGATTCAATATTCTTATAAATTAATGATCTAAATGTCTTGAAAGTTTTGAATATTGTGTATACTTATCTTATAAAAATCATTTGTTGCTTCATGTAGACTTTTGGCAAACAAAATACTTCCAAAGGACAATAAGTTGCCTCATTCTCATAGAGAAGTATCTTCAGTGATGAAAGACATTGGAATGGAGTACAATACATATGATGCATGTCCAAATGACCATATACTATACTATGGAAATAATGCAAATTTGCAACAGTGCCCAGTTTGTCACACAAACAGGTATCGTCAAGATCAAGTATCCAAGAAGGTTCCTTATAAAGTACTACGACACATTCCACTAAAGCCAAGATTTGAGAGGATGTTCAAATGCAAGGAGTTGGAAAAATATATGCATTATCATGCACAAGGGAGGAGCCAAGATGGTGTCATGCGTATGGCTGCAGATAGCAAACAATGGAAAGAGATTGAGGAAAAATGGCCACATTTAAGAAATGAGCCAAGGAATGCAAGAATTTCTCTAGCAATGGATGGTGTCAATCCTTTTGGAGATCTTAGAACAACATATTCTGTTTGGCCAGTTTTCATTATTAACAACAATCTCCCCCCTTGGATGGCAATGAAAAAGGAGCATGCAATGTTAACTCTTATCATACCAGGTACTAGAGCATATTAATGCAATGGTTTCTTGAAAATTATATAAAAGAAAAATTCAACTTAGTTAAATCCTAATAAAAAACTTTTTGTTTATTTAGGGAAGTATCAGGTAAAGGATATGGATGTATACATGGAGCCCCTCATTGATGAGCTTCGTGAATTATGGGATGGTGTAAATATGTACGATGTATCAAGACCTATCAATGATAGAAACTTCCTCTTTCATGCGATCCTTATCTGGACAATCCATGATGCCCCGGGACTCTCTGTTTGTTGTGGTAATATATTATAAATTACATTTCTAATTATTTTATTCATTTTACCATTTTACTAAATATCATTTCCATTCTTATTTTAGGGCTACAAACAAAGGGGAAACATGGTTGTCCATCATGTGGGCCGAAAACATTGTATAGGCAGTCAAAGGATCTGAATAAAACTGTGTATGATGAGTACAGACAATTTTTATCACAAAATCATCGCTATCGAGTGCGTGACAAAAAAAAGTTCAATGGAAAGGAGGTGGAAATGAGGAAGCCAAGAAAGATGAACCCTGCTAGGTGGAAAGCACTATATGACAAAAAAGAAGGGACAGGCTTTCCACTAGGAATGAAAAGACTATCTATTTTTTACAAATTACAATATTATGAGAACTTGCCAATAGCCCACCTATTTGATACTATGCACATCGGGAAAAATGTGGCAGAGTGTTTGTGGAAACATCTAAATGGAACCAACCTTGAAGCACAAATAAAGTTACGAAAGGACCTCCAAGTTGCCAATATCATGCCAAACATGTGGTTGCATGAAAACAACACATTTTTTCATGCTCCATGGATTTTTACGTCAAGGGAGAAAGAAAACATCATTGATACAATGAAAAGCATAAGATTTCCTTCTGGTTTTGGTGTGACATTAAAAAACTTATTCACAAGAGATGGGTTAGAGTTCTTAGGGCTAAAAACACATGATTGGCACAATTGGATTAAGGTAACTTTTTAGAATGTCACATTTGTTGGCAACATAATTAGAAATTTGTATATCTTAGTGATAACATAATTTCATGCATATTTTAACATTGTTTTTGTTAATGGTCATGTAGTATGTGTTGCCCGCAGCAATACCGAGCACCTTTGATCGTGATGTCACGTTAACTATTTACAAATTATCCAAATATTTGAGGTATTTTGAATCCATCATGCATACTCTTCCATGACTCTTATCCTTTGAAGTGCATTATTGGTAATACCTTTATATACGTTTATTCCTTTAGTTTTGAACAAATAATAAGTCTTTATTATAATACACATTAATATCTATAGGTGGGTTTCATCTAAAGAGATACATCAAGATGAATTGAATTATTGGAAGAGGAATGTTCCACTTTTGATGTGTGATATTCAAATGTACTTCCCTCCAAGCTTCTTCAATTCTCAAGAGCACTACCTTGTACACCTAGTAGAAGAGATTGAACAGTGTGGTCCTATCCATATTCGGACAATGTGGCTCGTGGAGAGATATATGAAGGTTCTAAAACAATTTGTGAGGCAAAAGGCTCGACCGGAAGGGTCCATGGTTGAGGGGTACATGGTTTTCCAGACAATGGTTTATTTGAGTGAGTACTTACCTGAATTACATCTTGAAGCTCCTCGATTATGGGATGGTAACCAACCTCAATCATTTGAAGGAGAAAAATTAGAGGGTCAAGGGACTTCAAAGAGGATAAAAGGTATACAAAAATGTTTGAAGTAATTGTTTTTATCTTAAATTTTATAGGACATAGCTTTAAATCATTATTAATTTATTGAAAAATTCTATTTTTCATTGTAGATGCTAAGGAGTGGGAGTCATTACATTTGTATGTTGCATACAATTCTGACTTTATGTTGGAATGGATGGAGAAGTACACTGAACAAAAGAACTTAGAGGATGAAAAGGCATGGACCAATGTATATAATAGACATGGTCAAAACACTGCTCGAGGACTTCCTGCAGCCCATAAAAGAAAATGGCCAGATAGATGCTCATGGAATTGGCTAAAGACCAATATTGAACATGAGGCAACAAAGGGGAAGAATAGAGTGACACAACAACAACTAAATTTTGTTAAAGGATCTAGAAATGGGGAGGTGATGCATATATACTAACATATTTGAGGTATTTAGTGATTTTCCTTTTAACTTTTTCATCCTTGAATCTAATTAGTTAATATTTATATGAATATAGGTAACATATTACAAAGGAATGTGGAATTTTGGTCATCATTTTCACATCAAAAAGGTTGATGACAAGAGACAAACTTATGATTGTGGAATTTCAGCATCATTTGAGGTGGAATGTCGTTCACATGCAAATGATAGACAACCAATCACAAACACACTTCGCTATTATGGAGTGTTGGAGGATATTATAGAGCTTGATTTTATATCTTTCAAAAAAGTTATTTTTTGTGTTCAATGGTACAAGCTTATCAAAGTGGGTGAAGACAAAACTATATTTCTGCACAAGAATGGATTCCATATGATCAATACATCTAGGTTTGAAGCCACTTCTAAACCTTATGTGTTTCCAAATCAATGTGAGCAGATATTTCTCATTCCCAATTTAGAACAACCTGGTTGGTCATTCGTGATTGATTATGATCCAAGAGGACGAAGAGTAACATTTGTTCAAGATGTAGAGGACCATGATTTTCTTGAAGATGCAGAAGTCCCCCTTGAAGACACAGATGGCCAAGATGGAGATGATGAAAACTTTATTGGTAATGATGCATATGACCAAGATGAAGATCATGATGAGTTTACTGAAGTTTCTGAAGGATATGAGCAACCACATGAGCATCAAGTCCATGAAGATGATGAATTTATTGATTTTCATTTACCTGTAGTTGAAGGTGAAGAAGACCATGAAAACTATGGTATTAATTTATTTGTGGATTTAGGGCCCATTAATGATGGTGCATTTATACCATCAGATGAGGATATTTCATGTGAGAATGACATTGTTTGATCATCATGTTCACTTTAAGATGGTTGTGAGGATTCAATACTTGATATAATTAACTCTTTACAGGTTAAGTATTGTGTTTTTAATTGTACACCAAATGTAATGGAAATTAAGTAATTTGAATGTTTTGAATGTTCTATTAGTGGATGTTTGTAACGTCAATGAATATAGCTTGCAATGTTTTTTCAATTAGCTAAATTGTTTCATTTTATTTTTTTACTTCTTTAACAATTTACCTGGAAGACACTTTTGTTTTTGGAAGCTTTATGCAATCAACACCTATGCACTTTATGCAATTGACACCTAAGCAAGAGAAACACAATACTCTAAAGCTGAAAAAACTTTGGAAGTTGAGGATTGTTTATGTTTTTCTTATGTATTGAAACATAATGAAAATTATGTATGTTATTGTTCATGTGCTAGTGAATTTGACTTATATTACTAATATCAATTGCATATGTTCTCTAATTAATATTTTGTCATTTTATGTCATTATGTGTTTCTTTAAGAATGTGCCTATGGGTACTCCCGATTCTACTATGGGGGATCCATTGATCTTAAATGGGCTAATTGAAATGCTAAGGAACGGGCAAGGGAAAAACATTGCTATGATGGTGAATGAGGTAAGTTTGAAAATTATCTTTTATAGGTTCAATTATCTTATGTTTCATATTATATTATGTTAATTTATGTTTGTGGAATGTAGGCCATCTCTAAAGTTGTGTCGACCCCTATCACACCCTTTAATACATCTAGTATTATGCTAGGGGTAAGATTTGATCTAGATTCTTGTGCATTTAATTAACTTATTTCACCTTTTATGTTTTGTTAATATTTATGTTTTTGCTATAGGATATTTCTAGAGTAAGTCCACCGAGAATGCATCTTGTTGGCATGAAAGATCCAATTATGCCATCCGATACACCTAATGTTGTGCAAAAGGTAACATTCAATCATATGTTTGTGTGGGTTTGATTATATTATTTCCCCCATAATACCACTTTAATATTTATATTTGTGCCTTGTAGGATGTTTCAAAAGGATGTGTCATGCCCTCTACATCTAGATCGGAAACACCTATCACAAGAGTGGCATCAAGCACAATACCTAATAGCATGCCCTCTACATCAAGTCTGGGTTTAGTCAGAGTTCTCCCACCAACACCTGAACAAGTTTCCTTGAGGAGTCTTATAGAGTCGCAATCAAGAATACTAAGGCTCCTACCAGATACTCCTGAAAATGTTGAAATTAAGAGAGAACTATCTAAACAAATTGAGTTATGGGAGAGGACATTGTTGGGGAGTGCATGGCTTACTTCAGATGAACAGGTATAATAATATGGAAATATTATCTTATTATTCTTTTCTTATTATCTTATTATCTTATAACTACAATATTATATGGAAATATAATATTATCTTATTATCTTATATTTATACAGGAAATAAATGAAAATGTGACTGATGTACCTATAGGGGCATCTACCTCAACCCCTATGACTTCAACAATATCCTTAGTGACCACAAAGGGAATGCAAGAAGTTACAATCTTGCTCACCTCAGAAGGAAATGTCTTGAAGGATGAAATGGGGTTGAAATTCTTTCACTTTATTTTTCGTCGTGCAGAACAGTTATTTGGCAATACCATCCAAATGGATTGGAGGAAGCGATCCAATGCTAAGAAAGATGAACTATTTAAGGATGTCATAGTAGCATTTGGAAATCCTGGTTTTAATAAGGAATTTATTTTAGATATTGCTCGGAAATACATTCACTCTAAACGAGACAATCTAAGGTCAAAGCTAACAAAAGACTTAAGATATCCACGTCCAGCTTGGATCACAGACCAAGTGACATGGGATGAGCTTATGAAAGATGCCAAATTTAAGAGGAAGGCCCACAATAATCCAAACTATAGGCCATCTGCACGAGGATCTAAAAGACGCCTTCGAGATACAACAAAAGCAACCCAAGCTAGGGTGTCAAGTATTGGATCTCATAAATTAGGATCTGGTGGGTACAATAGCATTTGTGGTGGCTTGGTAAGTGAATATTTTCATCTATTGTATTCTTTATTTCATAAAAAAGTCATGAAAAAACTTGTGAATTAATTGTATCTTATGAGTCATTATACCTTATAAATTTGGTTATAATTGTTTATGTAGGTTCACCAATTTCAAAAGGAAGCTTTAGAGGAGGACCTAAAATACGCTTTACTACATGGTTCCCAAGGCCTTCGACAACATATGCTAGAGCGAGGGGAGAAATTAGTCACTGTTCATGAATCTGAGGTAAGGTTTTTGCATGATGGGATATAATAAAATTTCATATTTTTCTTTCATTTCCATTGCAAAACAAATGATAAAGATATTAATCTAGATAGATACACCTAGAATTACAATAGTTTCTATTTTGCATAGAGAAATGAAACAAGCAAAGCTAAAACTGTGATCTGATATGTTATTAATTAATGAGTTAAATTGTGTTGTGTATAGGAAGCCCAACAATCCAACTCATCAAGTAGTGAGCATGAAGATGAGCTAGAGGAACATGAGGAGCAAGTGGGAGAAAATAATAATGAGGAGGGTGTTCAATGTGATGAACAATCGACACCCACAATTAGAACAGTGCCTCGTATTAGTATAGTTCCTCGTAGAAAGAGGACATAAAGGAAGAGGATGGATAGAAACAACTTAACAAAAGACATATTTGCTTCTTGTGTTTGAGTCTATTACTATCTAATCATGTGGGATTGATTGTGGATAAGAAAAGAATAGAATATATAGATTAGAATGCTTTTGTTTAGCTCTTAGGACTTATTGGAAGAAGAGAATAACTTAACAAAATGATTTTTTGCAAGATCTTTTATGTTCCTTACATCAATTATTGCAAGCAACTTGCCTAGTTTTCACTCAGAAGAAAAAAGTTGTCTGGTTTTATACAATACACTGTAAATTTGCCTTTTGTAAAGTTGCCATTTTGTAAATAACCTTGATTTCAGATTCTTAAAACATAAGGTGTTGAGTTTATTGTTCCACCTTATGAATTTGATGCTCAATTGGCTTGCTTATCCATGTTGGACCTCAAACAAGGAGGATTAGAAGTAGTCATCAGCGAGGACAGTGATCTAATGGCATATGGCTGCAATGTGGTATGTATGGTTCCTAAACTCATGTATTGAAGTTTTTAATCTTAGAGTTCAGCAAGATGTAGAACATATATTCTCCAATAATGCAGACATGTCATCTTTGGCCTGCTCTGATTCAATATCCACTATTCTATATGGAGTAGCTACTGACATATACTGAATTTCCAAAATTCTAGATAAGTCATTGGTTAACACAGTTTTGTTATTGAATGACCTTAGGTATGGCTTTGACCAAGGATACATTTTTTGTACTTTGCATATAATGAATTGGTGTCTCATTTAATTTAATCACATGTTCCATAGAACTAGTATTAGTGTATGTGTATTCTAACTACAAATGCTATTGAATGAATGGTAAAACTGTTTACAACTCTTCTTATGCAAAGGAAATTACCAAATTTGTTGATAACTATCATGAGTATAGATTCATGGATGACCTCCGTAAAATCAGAAAATATATCAGGGGCCTTTCTAAGAATGATCAGTTCTGTAGTGGCGCATGTGCACACTCTGTTGTGAACCTGTTGAATACAAAGATGTACTGGTCATTTTTAAATTTAGTGATGCTTGGCTGCCATTTGAACTAAAATAGATAATTACATCTGACCTGCGGCTATTGAGATTATTGGAGTCTGGGCTTCCATCCTGGGTTATATTTTTCAAATCCTATCCCATTTTCAGCCAGTTATATTGTCCCTAGATGCGTCCTCTAGCAAGGACTCTTTACATACTAATTTCTGTTGTTATTGTTCTAATTGGATTTTATGATCTATATAAAAATGTTCCAGTTCTAAAGGCTACAACAGCACGCATTTGTGGTCCTCTATTTGATTGGATAGAAGCCTGGGAGATGATATCCCACATTAAATATTTGGGCACGATGCTTTTTCTACGAAACTTTGAGAAGGCATTTAAGTGGTCATTAACAATCATTCAGTACTGTTAAACAATTGGTGTCTTTGCTTACAAAACCAATGGTTGAGCCACTTGCACACCTTGGAGAGTTCATTCTGCCCTTCTGGAGTGTGTGTTGAAGAAGCTTTTGACTACACAGATGCTATTTGGATTGTCATGTTTTCTATTTTTAGTGGTGTTGCAAATTTAGTGCAAATTCTAGTCTGGCCTCTTGTTATTATTCTCTCCACTGTGTGGGGTGTAGGTATATATATAATAACCTTGGCATCTGGAGTTTATAATTTAATGTTACACTATGAGATTTCTATAAGTATATAGCTATACTTTAGGCCAGGCATATTTTTTATATAGATGATATTAACATCCCTTGGACCAAACAGTTCTGACTCATGAGTGTGAATCTTTTATGTGTTATCTTGCAGTAACGGCTATGATGTACCCTATAGCTTCTGCATTCTGGGAGATGCTTATAGCTACCATTCGCCTGTTCCTCATGTTCCTGAAGTCAATGGGTCTGATATCATCTGAGATCGTTGATTTTGGCCAAAGAACATGGCAGACTTTATGTGGTACATTCCAGCTGATATCTAATACAGAACCTACATCCAATACAAATACAGTTTCAGTGTGGCGTGTAGTTAGGAATGATCTATTCTCTCAGGTTTGCTTAAAATTTACTCTTTTCCTATCATACATTGAATT
>VDFB02224249.1:0-27158 GCA_007258455.2 Sequoia sempervirens
ACAATCAAAATATCAGATATGGCTTCAACATATAAGGGATTCCATTTAATATAGAGAAAACCCTAGATTTGGGTATGATAAATGAAAAATGTTTATAGGTTGCTAAAGATAGAAAATACACCAAATTTGAATAAAGTGTGCATGGCTTGAGGCATTGAATGTAGTTAGTGGTATTTGGCTTGAGGAGTAGAAAAATATTTTCAGTGAGGGAAAGAATGAAAAGATGAAAAAAAGTGGTAGAGAAGTGATGTGAAGTAAGGAGAGAGAAGTAGACAGAGAATTCACATGTGTGAAGAGAAGTCCTAGACTGAAAAATAGAGAATATCTTCTATGATATTCATTTTTTGTAGTGTAGAGGTGCAATGCAACAAGATCGAATAGAGAATGTTCTAAGTTTAGAAGATAAAAAGGGGTAAGTGTATAGCAGAGAAAGAAGAGAAGAGAAGAGAAAAGGTATGTGTTGTTGAGGTAGCAACAAAGAGGATGCTTGCAAGGTTGCAAAGAAAAGATTGAGCATTATAAACTAGACTTCTAATAGAGAACTGGATTCAAGTGAACCATTTGTATTTTTCATTGTAAATCTGATTGGTTTGTGCCATCAGATAACTGAGATGGTGCTTAGGGTAAGGAGTTAGTGCTTCCTTGGAGTTGGTGTTCCTAAAGTAGGGAATTGGTGTCTCCTTAGGATTGGTGCACTAAAAATTTGTAATCAGAATTTTGTTTGTGATACTAGATTTGAGCAGTAGACTCAAGTGGCCTTTGTCACCATGGTTTTCCCCATATTGGGTTTTCCATGTGTTGAAAGAATGAAGAAGGGTCCCCTTAATGTGATGTCATTGATGCCAATATTGGTTGTTGATATCTACATTGATCTAGTGAACAAAGCTAAATTGGTAATGGAGATACCCTAATATGGTATTTTGGTCTACACTCTCTCATATGATAAGTTCTACTTATGTAGTGCTAGTATGTTGTTCTTGACTATAATTTGCATTTATGTTCAATATTTCAATTAGTTTGGATGAAAATTTTGAAATATATAAGTGACAGTAGTTCAACATACAAATTTTTGGCTATGTATAGTGCAAGTGAGTATGTGTAAATTGGTCTATGCTCCTCCAGTGATAAGAACCAAACTTTGAAATTTTGGGAGGTTTCTTATAGATGTCAACACATTGTATATTTTTAATGGCACATGATTATGTGGTCAGATTGATCACTGGTATTGATCATTTAGTATATTTTGAGATTAGGTCTAATTCTTGGCTGACCTAATGCTTGGTGTGTGTTGCGATGACTAAATATATATTGCAAATGTTAGTGAGATCTATTTTAGGTCCATGCCAACCTAAATCAATTATTGTACATTTTGGTTCAAGTGTAGATCCGACAAGGCAATTTTGATTTAATCTAGAGATACATCTAATTAGGTTGACCTAATTT
Source organism: Sequoia sempervirens (assembly GCA_007258455.2). Lineage (NCBI taxonomy): Eukaryota > Viridiplantae > Streptophyta > Pinopsida > Cupressales > Cupressaceae > Sequoia > Sequoia sempervirens. The sequence continues at coordinate 1,444 of VDFB02224249.1, forward strand.
ATGTATGCAGACAAATTGGATATATATGTAAGATATTTTTGAGGCTATAAAAAAATGGATGTATGCGAGTATATGAATTTTGTTTGTACATGATTTGAATAGTAGTAGATATGTGAATGTTGAGTGAATGTAAAGCAGAGCAGTGTTTTGCATTTTGTATCTAGTGAAGTGCATAAATTTAGTATATTGAGCTTCAAAGGAACTCAATTCAACATAAGGAAGGTGAATTTTGTATCAATTCACATCTTGGCCATGTGGCCATTCTATCTTCTACTATTTATATTTCTTTTTGTAGGTAGTGAGTTCACTTGGATAGTGATCCCACTTGGAAATGAGCCTTTTTGTAATATCTTATAATCAGTGATAATATATGGTGAGCTAACCCTCACTATTGTTTTTCCCTTTTGGGGTTTCCCACATAAAAATACTGGTGTTCATGTGTTATGTGATCTTGTGATTGTTTCATGCTTTCATTCATTATTACTGTTAGATTTGTTTTGTTAATTGGATGGATTATGATCAAATGGTTTAATGGAATATTGATTCACACCCCCTTCAGTATTTTGGGTGTTCAACAATTGGTATCAAAGCTTGGTTCATTCTAAGAAGCCTAACAACTTGAGGAAGATGTTGGAGTTTGAATACATGGCTGATAGAAAGTATCTTATTCCTCTAGAAGAAATTTCTTCCATTGAATACATAGAAGATGGTTGCCCAATTGGCTCAAAAGAACAATGCGTAAAGAACAAAGTTAAATATTGAAAAGAAAAAATCAAAGTCATCGTCTATCTAAATTGAAATTTCATCCGTCGAAGTCAAACTCGTTAAACCATCAGATTAAAAAGTATCGGCGATAAAATATTTAGATAATAAATAACTCCAGTTAATCGTCCGTTTCGTTTCCGTAAATATCAAAGACATGGAAAAAGAATTCATGAGGAAAATTTCAAAACAAGTTCTACAATGCTTGAAATGAACTAATTGTAAGGTAGAAAGCATCTAAAGATAAAGGTGGTTTGGGGCTTGAAATAGGAGAAAGCTCAAAGGACTAGACATCTAATGCAAAGAAGATCGGTGAACCTAAGAAAGCTGAAGGAAAGAAGAATAATGAAATGTTTTGAAAATAAAGAAGTAATGTTAGAAGAACCCCTATCAAACAACCAAATTCTCAAAGGTAACCATATTTTAATTTTATTTACTATTTTTGCAATAAATTTGGACATAGAGAAATGTAATGTAGAAGAAAAATGAATCAGAATGCTCCATCCTTTATTGGATAATGTTTTGCATGCAAAAGATGTTGGCATATGGCTTCTGGTGTTGTCATTGATGGCAACCTAATTCATTGATCCAGTTTGCACTGCAGTATCTAACCATACCAAAAGATAGAGTAAAGAACAAGGTATACGATTGAAGTTGAAACTATCAGTCTATTTGCATTCACCAGTTTATCAATTTGGATTGTGGATCTCAAAGAAGTTTGATGGGTATCTGGAATTTCTTATCCTCAATTTTTGTGTCGTCGCATCAAGTAGTGTACAAGTTGGGAAATTTAGTCGATTGATTTTCTATTCAACAATGCTAGAAGGCCAACTATGTGAATATGGGATGTTGTGGATGTTTAAGGAAAAACTATTTGGAGTATTTTCATATTGAAGATTTTATTTTGGGTTCTCACTATGCTATGGCCAACTTTGGTGGATGTGCATTAAATGTTGTTCATGATTTGAGCCAATAGTTGGTAAATATTTTCTATTTTATTGAAGCCGACTTATAGCGATTGAATCCTTGGTAACGAATATATATAAGAGATCGGTTATTTCATTTTGGTGTTTGTTTGTGATGTGTTGATGTATGTAGCAAATTTTAGAAGGTCAATTGAGTGATTATGCATAGTTTCACTTGTGCAATAGAGGATTTTGTGAAGCGGATTGAAGCAGAATAGAGTGAAGTGCATAATCAGATAGAAGGTCTAGAATCTGATCCATGAGCCTAATCAAAACCGTAATAAGGAATTTGTAGATACTACTTTCTCAATTCAACCTTTTTTATGTAATTCAAATCTTTTGTAAGACAGTGAGCCTTCTCGATTTTGAGCAGTGAGCTCTGGGTAGTGTGCCTGAATGCAAGTGCATTCCCATTTTGTAAAACCGTTATATTTGAGTACTCAAATTATGGATTGACCTTCGCTATGGTTTTTCCCCTAGCAGGGTTTCCACATAAAAATCCTTGTGTTATGGTGTTGTGGCTTCTTTTTTTTTATGTTTATGCATATTTCCTTTGATTGAATTTTATAGGCACTTGAGAGATCAGATTAATAAAGTTAAAAATTGCACAACACTGATTTACCCCCCCCCCTTAGTGTTGCTTGATTCCAACAATTGGTATTAGAGCTAAGTTCCTTGGAAGAATTTTAACATATTGAGGTGGATCTTGGAATGTAATGGACTCTAGCAGTCTTCAACAACAACTTTTGGTGGCACTTGATGATCTTGATTAGTCCAAAGAAGAAGTCAAGGAATTGAAAGAAAATCTTAAGGATGCTGAGAAATTCATTCAAAAATTGAAGGATCAGATTATTAAGTCCAGGGAGAAGAGAAAGGATCTTTGTGACTAGATTAAGAAAAAGAGAGCAAAAGCATGGATGATGTTCACTTGAATCAAACCTTGAAGGAAATAACTGAAGAATGTGAAAAGCTTGCGAGAGACAATGCTACCCTAAAGCATGAGATGAAATCTATGGCGATGAAGATGACTAAGGAGATTGAAGAAAGTAAGAAGAATGAGGAAAAACTTGCCCAGTCCCTAAAAGAAAGATATGATGAATGTAGCAAAGTTAATAGATAATTTATTCAATTGGAGATTGGACTGCAACAATCCAGAAACAATGAAGAAGAGCTTGAAAAATAGATTGTTATTCTCAGGGATGAACTTGCTACTGCAAATGAATACAAGGAGAAGTTTAAGATTAGCTCAACTAAGCTTGATGAGCTGACTCAAGGTCAGAAGAATAGAAATGACAAGCGAGTTCTTGGATATGAGAGAGGAGAAAGTTCTAGATTTGGACAAAGGAATTTCAGGCAAGGAAATCTGATGTACAAAGCAAAAAGACATCCAGTAAGACAACCTAATGCTCAAAAATTTAATGGTAACTTTTTTTCTTGCAATAAATTTGGTCATATGGCTACTCAATGTAGAAGTAAAATGAAATCAAGTGATCCATCATTCTCCAATCAGTGTTTCAATTGCAGTAAGTTTGTTCATAAGTCAATTGAATGCAAAAATATGTCAAACAACTCTATTAATAAAAGGAATGTTAAATGTTATACCTGTGGAAGATTTGGGCATACTGCTAACTAGTGCAGATCATGAAGAAATCAATGGGATGATTGGTCTGGACAAGGAAATGTTGTGTGTTTCAATTGAAACAAATATGGCCACATTGTAAGATTCTGTAGAAACAAAAATATGGATAGAAGAGGTCCAACATACAAAGGCAAAAATACGCAGAAAGATGATAAATGAAAAGGGAAAGTGACTATGGATGAAAAAAGAGATCAGATGAAAAAGACATGGGTGAAGAAGAGTCCATCTGTTGCAGAAAATGAGTCAGCACTAGAACCTGCTTCTAGTAATTCCTCCATGAATTAGTTTTAGGCCTCTGGCCTAGGGGGAGTTGTCAAGAAAATCCATCAAATTCCCTACTGGTAATTGACACCGGGATGTGAATGAGTGTAGTGATTGCAATGATGTTCTATAGATGTTGAAATAGTTGGAAAGAGTATTATGCTAAGTTGAAGGTTTGCAAAAGAGTTGTCTTTCACAGTATATGGAAATAGGGTATCTGGATAAGTTAGGGAAAAATAATTTATTACAACAAAAGTTAAGTGTGTGAGCTATAAAAGGCAAGTTGAAACCCTTATTTGCCACTTTATATTGAAGAAAAGAAGGAGAGCACTCTGCATTAGAATTTTGAAAGTGTACTCGGTGGCATAACCCTAATTTATCAAGTACTTCAATTGTATTGAAATTTCAGTCTAATTTGATGTGTGGTTGAAGAACTTATTTTCAAGACATCTGTACGGAAGGTAAAATGGAACTAGATGAGTATAGCAATGAGAAGATTAGAGCTACAAGAAACATGTTGTCACACGATGAATTGAAATGGCTAAAAGAAGCAAAACACAAAAGCTTGGACATTTGGAGTGAATTTCCCTATTTCGTAAACACAAAAATGGTCAAGTTTATTCTGGATAGATTGAATGATGATATTCTAACTCTGGATAAACCCTACCACATCTTGAAAGAAGTGATTGGAATTGTAACTGGGTTATGCAAAGTTAGGGATGTGCCAAGGAAGAAATCAATCTGAAATAAAGAAGATGAAACCCTAACTGGAGTAATTAGAGACCAAAGGGCATTGATAATCTCCACAATTAAAGATTCAGTGACAAGGTACATTGTGCATGGAATATCCTATAAAATATTTTTCAGAAATAGAGAAGGTGCAACTTCGACAGGTGTTGTTTACATATCACACAAGGTGATAATGGAAGATCAAGATTTTGACCTTTGCGGATTACTGAAAGATCAACTGATGGAGAATGTGCAATTGACAAAGAAGGCAGATTACCCTTCCAGGTTTGGTACTTTGGTTATATTCCTCGTGATGTATTTTCTAAATTTCTTACCACTGAACAACAATGTAGTATGGGAAGAGAGTGAACTAGTTTGCAAGTTGATTTACATATACTCTAACAATTTGGAAAAATGTGATAAAGTATATGAAAGTTTCTTTAAGGGTTTGCTAAGAAAGTTTGGGTCAATTGGAATTTTCATTCCAGTAAGGGCACTTGAAGTTGGTTCCTCCTCCGGTGAGATGGAAAGAAAGAAGAAAAGAGCAAAATAAATTACTGTTTGTACTCCACCAGCATGCAAGACTCCAAGAGTTGAAGGGAAAGGAAAATAATAGATGATTGTGGACATATTGGATGAGGATTTTGATAAGGAAACTAAGGAAACCCAAAGAAAAGAACTGGAAATAGTCTAACCGGAACAAGATAAGACAATAACTGAAGAAAGTGAAGAAGAAGGTGATTTAACCAAAGAATATCTATTGCAACTTATTCATGAGGAAGATGGAATGTAGAAACTTGTGAACATATGGTCTATCAGACCTTCATATGAGCAGGACATAATATTAAGTGTACTAAGTGCTCATCTTGTGCACAACCATATCAAATTAGAGAGTTTGCAAAATACGTTGCTAGAAGAGATGATTGAATGCATCAAGGAAATCATGGACTCTGAGTTTTAGAATAAGGAAGAAGAACAAGAAGTAATCTTGCACCTAAAGAAGTAGTACAAATTGTCACTTACCAAACTGAAAAGACACATGAATCAATTAAGGCAATGCATAAGCACAACAAACAACATCTACAACTATTGTCTTTCATGGCCTCATACAATCATCAAGTACAAAGAAAAGCTGGAACAAATTGAAACATAACTGAATAGTATTGGAAAAAAATTTAACATGTTTTAGGATCAACATGGTGCAGTTAAGAAAAGGATTCAAGAATTGCAGTCAAAGCATACAAAAGTTCAAATCACTAGAGACAGGATTGTTGACACCTTTTGGAAAGTGAAGGACATAACATAATGCAGACTGGAACAATTGATTGAGATATGAAGGAAAGGAGAAATATTAGAAGAAGGAAAATCACCACTCCAGAATTCCTCATCAAGATTATCAACCAGACATCTGAAAACAACATGATCATAATCACCAGGATTGTAGTAGAAGCATGGAAGAAGTTTCTTCCAGAGATGAAGGAAAAGTACAAAATAATTTTCTAACACAAGTACCGGGTGTATTTCTTCAAAAAATTTGAATCAGTTTTTGCAATAGTAAATTTTTTGTTACACTTCATAGGGGGAGAAAGAAAAATATTTTATTATCTTTTTGTCATTAAAGTCAAAGGGGGAGAGAGAGCAATGAAAAATGTCTTATCAAATTTAGGGGGATTTTTTGTCAGCTATGGCTTTTTGAAGTCCTAAAGGTTCCGAAACTTAGTCATTTTTCACTAAGTGTTGCCATCAATGCCAAAGGGGGAGATTGTTGGCATATGGCTTCTGGTGTTTTCATTGATGGAAACCTAAGTCATTGATCTGGTCCGCATTGTAGTATCTGACCATACTAGAAGATAGAGTAAAGAGCAGGGTATTTGGCTGAAGTTGAAACTGTCAGTCTATTTGCATTTACCAATTTATCAGTTTGGATTATGGATCTCAGGAAAGGTCGATGGGTATCTGGAATGTCTTATCCTCGAGTTTTTTGTTGTCGCATCAAGTAGTGTATGAGTTGGGAGATCCGGTCAATTGATTTTTTGTTCAATAGTGCTAGACGGCCAACTAAGTGTATTGAATATTTTGTTTTGGGTCCTCACTATGCTATGGCCGACTTTGGTGGATGCACATTAAATTTTTTTTATGATTTGAGCGGACAATTGGTAAATATTTTCTATTTTATTGAATCCAACTTATAGCGATTGAATCCTTGGTAGCAGATACATATAAGAGATTGGTTATTTCATTTTGGTGTGTTTGTGATGTGTTGATGTATGTAGAGAATGTTAGAAGGTTAGTTGAGTGATTATGCATAGTTTCACTTGTGCAATAGAGGATTTTGTGAAGCGAATTGAAGTAGAATAGAGTGAAATGTAGAATCAAATCAAAGGTCTAGAATCTAATCCATGAGCCTAATCAGATCTGTAATCAAGCATTTGTAGATGCTACTTTCTCAATTCAACCTTTTTGATGTAATTCAAATATTTTGTAAGGCAGTGAGCCTTCCTGATTTTGAGCAGTGAGCTCTAGGTAGTGTGCTTGAATGCAAGTGCATTCCCATTTTGTAAAACCATTATATTTGAGTACTCAAATTATGGATTGACCTCCACCGTGGTTTTTCCCCTAATAGGGTTTCCACATAAAAATCCTTGTGTTATGGTATTGTGGCTTATTTTTTTATGTTTATGCATCTTTCCTTTGATTGAATGTTATAGGCACTTGAAAGATCAGATTAATAAAGTTAAAAATTGCACAACACTGATTCACCCCCCCTCTCAGTGTTGCTTGATTCCAAAAAATGATTTGGGCATAGAGCTATTGAGTGCAGAAATTAGATGATGAATAGATATAATACTGGTAGAATGGTTCAATCTTTCAATGATTATTGCTATACATGAAATGTATTTGGACACAAAGCTAACCAATATACATCCAGATTGAATAAAGGTCATTTTGGTCAGAAAAATGTTGTGTGTTATAATTGCAAAAAACCTAGACACATTTCAAAATTTTGTAGAAGAATGGAAGACAGTCTAATCCGGAAAAAAGAAATGAACAAGTTAAAAAGATTGATCCAACTGAAGTAAAGAAGGAAATGGAAAAAATTTGGAGAAAGAAAAAGGAGCCTAAGAATAAAGAAGAATCAATAATTACAAATGAATCTATACCTCCCTCTACTACAGATAACTCTTTTGAAAATTAAACCTAGGAAATGGCTTAGGGGGAGAAATAATAGAAAATTCAAACAACCCCCTAAAAATATGAGGTGTCAAGGAGTGACACAAAAATATGTGGTGTAAAATAATATGCTTAAGCTTTTGAAGAAGAAATTGGTAGAAAATGTGCAAATATGGAGAAATGTGAAGTGTTTTAGGGTTTATTGTTTATTAGTAAAAGGTTTATTAGCTTTATGGAATTTGAAGCATTTAATGCAACAGATTAGAAAGATTTAAAGTGAGAAACCTAGTTGATTTCAATCACATTTGTGCAGTGAAGGGAGTAAAGTGAGTTGAATGAGATTTGAAGGTTATTAAAAGCGAGTTTGATGTAGAGGACTCAAACCCTAGTTCATGTTGTGCACATAAAAAGGTATTTATGGCTTACTATGCTTTGTGGGTTTAAAGTAGAATTGTTTTCTTAATTATTTGAGCTTGGATTAAGGTTATAATGGCTACCCCAAATTTTTTTCACATCATTGATAGCCCTAGACTAAAATTTAAGAGATATCTAATGCAATTGTTTGAGAATGACCCCGTCGACTCCTTCTTGAGCATTCCATTTAGGGTTTTTCCTATGGAAGATACTAGGGCATACATACATGGAAAGTTGGAAGAATATGATCACCTGAAAAATCATAGAACTATGGATCAATGAGCTTACTAGAGATGATCACCTTGTGAAAACATAATATGCTAACCTAGTAAGGACGAAGCTAGAAGTTTGGAATTGGTTCCCTAATTTCAGTTGTGATGAAAAAATTGTGAGGTTAGCACTGAGCAGGTTAGATGACAAGTTCCTATGGACTGATATGCCTAGACTTATAACCAACGATGTAATTAAGGATGTTATAGGGTTGTGTGATACCATACGTACCCGTACCAGTACTTAAGTTTGTTAAGAATGAGGCTACTATGGAACTTATCGGTTCCACCTATAACAAAAGAGATTTAACAACTAAACCTATTGAAAACCCTATTGTGAGATATGCCTACATGATGATAGGTCACAAGATCTATTTTACAAACAGAGAAAAATTAGTTTCAGCCAAAATTATCAATGTTGTACATGAAATGGTGGTAAATGGAAAGTACTTTGATTTGTGTGAGTTGCTTCGACAACTTCTTGAGAATTTGAAAATGATTAGGGAGAGGAAGTATGCATTTAAGTTTGACACTCTTGTAGTTTGCTTACTATTTTACTTCTTGAGAGAGCTTCCTGGAAGAAAGGATGTCATATGGGATAAGGGAAGACTTATGGCACATCGGATTCTAGACTACATGCACAACTTAGGTAGCATAGAGGCTCAAGATAATTCCTTGACTGTGTTCTTTGCAGTCTTTCAAAAGAAGATGTATGAAAGGGAATTCCCTAAAAACTTGTGGATAAATATGCAAAGGATGTAACTTTTCTTGTTACATCTAATGAATGTATTATTGATGTAGTTGAACCAAGGATGGTATGGATTATGCTTCTTGGCTATGAGGTTTTTGAAGATGAAGTCAATGGATATGTGGACATATTACTTAAAATTCCTAAGGACTCCTCACAGAAAAGGTATGGGATATATGAAGAAAAGTCATTAGAGGTGCACATGGAATTGAAGAAACCTGAGATTAAGAGAAAAGCAAGGAAAATAGTGGAGGAATGGGAAAGAAGTGAAGGATACACAAATGAGAAAATTAGGGAGGCTAGAGAAAGAGAATCCATTCCTACAAGTGAGTCCTCTGGACCTAGGAGATCTAGAAGAAAAACTTCCACTCCTGCCTCTACACTACGTAAGTACTCCAGAGTTGCTACCACTATTGGTAAAAGAAAGAAGATGGAGCCCAATGCTCTTGTGATTGAAGAAATTACCATTCCAGCTGAACAGAGCACAAGAACAAGTAAAAGAAGGAATGTGACTTTGGTAGGAACCCATGCTACCTCCATCTCAAGGAGAAAGAAGCAAAATTTATTTAGAGAAAAGAACTTGAGCATAGTTGTTGAGGAAGAAATTGAGCTAGGATTAGAGAATGAACAATTGATAAGAAGAAAAAGAAGTAGCACTACTGAGAGTGATGAAGGTGCTTCATAAGAGGCAAGCACCAAAGCTAAGAAACAAAAGGTTGATATTGTGGATAAATCAAAGGAAAAAGAAACTAAAAAGGAAAACAAAGCCTTTATTGTACATATTCATGAAATGCTAGAGAAAAGGAAAGGAAATAAGATAGAGGAAATCCCATCAAAGAAAAATAAGAAGAAGAAAAAGTATCCTTTGGTAAGGGCACACAATCCTATGAAATTGGATGTTCTAGTTAACAATATGTTGCATTATGATAATATGCTAGAAGCTACAACCGATTTGTATGAAGAAGCTGATGAAACTAATAAGAATAATTATTGAAGCCATTATTAAATATATAATTGTCTTATAAGATGATATGGAAAATATTAAGAAAAAATTATCCTAGAATTTTTTTGGATGCATTAATAGAAAGAATATGAGAGGCCATTGAAGCAGAAGACAAAATGAGAACTGATGCCTTGGAGGAAATTAGGTCCTACTTATCTAAAGATGATAAAGCCACATTGGTAGAGGTATACACTAAGTGATTCATAGTTAAACGAGTTACAATTATTATGGGAAAAGAAAAGGATCAGGTGGAAAAGTTGAAGCAAGAAACAATAAAGAAGGTTAGATATCACTGAGAAATTTGGTACGCTGATTTCATCCACATCTGGAACAACCCAAGGAAAAGAACAAACTGATGAACAACAAAGGAACATTGAGGAAAAGGTTACTAATGCAGAGGAAAATCTTCCCCTTAATTCAAGCATGCCAATAATTGAAGAGGTCATGGAAAAGAAAGGTGAAGATGACCGTATCAAAGAGGAAACACCAATGGTTGATACCATAATGACTCATGATATAGAGAATGTTGTGTCCTCCCCACCATCGGTTAATGAAACATAAGTTACCATAGAGACCTTTGTTCCTCTGGAAGACACTAATAAGTCCACCGGTGATGATGGAAAACAAGGTGCAGAACAAGAAAAGGAAAAAACTAATGTAGATGGAACTAAGGACAACACTAACAGATAGGATAAGGATGCAGGAAAAGATAATGAAGAAAATGAAAATGAAGACAGTGAAGAAGAGTAAGGAGAGAAAGAGAAGGATGATAAGAAAGATGATGACAAGAAGGAGGATGATAATAAACAAAAGGACAAAGCCTCCAGTGAAGAAGAAAAAGAAAATAATGTAGTGTTGCAAGAATGGAAAAAGGAATGAAAGTGTTGTCATTGATGTCAATTGGTCAATTGGTTATCTACTAGTTGTTGTTGGCTGTATATGTTGAGGATATTGAGAAAATTGTATTAAATGAATTTTATAGGTATTCAAGATGATGATGTGGTACTTGTCCCTATGGTTGTACTTATCAGATATGTTTGTCATGGTTGTTGAAGGTTGCTATATCCAGATTATTAGCTATTTGTGTTTTGTGCAGTTCAAACTGTGTTCACCAGTTGTGAACTATGGTTTTCTGTGTTTTGGCTGAGGTTTGGGAGAAATGTTGCTGGTTTGGATTTCTCTTTGATGAAGTCTTTTGACTTGTGGTTCTAGAGATAAGATGTTCTGATTGCATTGAAGATATTTTTTGTTTCTGGAAGTTTAGGGCTTAATTGTTCTATGTGTTTTACACTAGTTTGGATGACCATTTGTTAAGCACTATCTTCAAAGTTGATGAAGTGTGTTGGATCTGTTTTGGGCCCCAGTGAAGCATGTGTTTGGGTCGCCCTCATCCAAATTCTACCCTAGGATTTTTTGGCACTGACCTAATTTGAATTTGAAGTTGGATGGCTGACTTTGTATCTTTTCAAGGTTGGAGATAGTATAAATACAGGATGAGCTAGCAATGAAAAATGTACAAGAGAAAAGAAGAAAGATAAGTGAAAGAGCAGACACAAATTTGATGCTATTTAGAAAGTGTGTGTGAGTTATGTGTGTGGTAGATTAGTGTGAAGCTTAATGTCGAGTTTATAGATGCAATGAGCAGAAGGAAAACTCTATCATTCATGCAATTTGATCAATGATTATGGTGGAATACTTTGTTGCATTGGGATTGTTGTCTCTTTGTAACAAGTATTCTTTGTCTTCTTTTGTATATTTGTGGAAGTGAGTCCTCTGGGTTGCAGCCCTATTGGATAGTGAGTCATTATTGTAGGTAGTGAGCCTTTTTTGTAATCGGTTTTGATATTCTCTATAGTGTGAGTTAATCCTCACCATGGTTTTTTACTCATTTTGTTTTCCATGTAAATATGGTGTTATTGTGTTTGTGCATTGACATTTTATGATTAATCATTTAAGCAGTTTATGTATTAGTTCCAGTAATTGATTTGAAGGTTATAATCTATGACAACTAATTCACCCCCTTCTTAGTTGTCCTATCCAACAATTGGTATTAGAGCTTGGTTCCTTGGTGGAGAGCATAATTGCTTGAGAAAGGTCTGAGATGGCTAGCAAAATGATCTTTGATTATCTGGGGTTTACTGGAAAGTATTGATGGAAGAATACTTGGAGTATTGCAAATATGATGTGGAGAAAGCTTACAAGAATCCTTACACTCCTCCTAATGTTTCAAGTAAACCTGAAGAAATTAGAGCACATGAATCGAATAATAAGGTGAAGTTCATCTTGAAGAATAGTTTGGTACATTCTGAGTTGATTAAGGTTCACAATTTGAAGACAACTAAGGAAGTTTGGGATGCTTAAGAAAGAGCACATGATGGTGATGAAAGAGTTAAAGAGGTGAAATTGTAGAATTTGGAAACACAGTTTGATCTTATACATATGTCTAAAGATAAAAATGTCAAAGCTTATGTATAGAGATTAGATGAGGTAGTGGCTAGAATGAGATCTCTTAGCGCTACTATACATGAAACCAGGATTGTAAAGAAGATTCTCAGAACCCTTCCTGATGCTTACAGTGAAAAGGTGAGGGCTATTGAGCATACTATAGATTATAAGACCTGTACTAAGGATCTGTTGTTAGGATTTTTGGAATCTTATGAGATGAGGAAGCTGAGTCTAAGAAATGAAGGAAAAACGACTACTTTTAAAGCTACAAAAACTAAAGATTCAGATGAAGAAAACTTTGATGAAATAGAAGCTAACTTGTAAGAAGAATGAGAAAAGGCTTTGGAAAGTATGAAGGTAAGTTTCCCTTTAAGTGCTTTAGTTGTGGAGAAATAGGTCACTATGTTGCAAAGTGTTCGAAAAGAGCTAAAAGGAATAAACAAAGATATGAGAAGGAAAATAAAGGAAAGAAAATTGATAGAGCTTACTATGTAAATGAGAATACTAGTATTTCATATGAAGATCTAGATGACAATGAATGCTTGTTCTTGGTGATTAAGGATGAACCTACTTCTACTAATTCAGAAAAATAGGTAAAGGAAAGTCCTCTAGAGAAGGAGAAGGAGAAAAATGAAGGTATGGTTATCTCTGTTGTACATGCTAAGAAAGAAAAGAATTTTTGGATAGTTGATAGTGGATGCTCACATCACATGACTAGTGATAAGAGTAAGTTTGTGAAGTTTGAGAAATATGATGGAGGTTTGGTTATGTTTGGAGATGATACTAGTGCTAAAATATTTGGGATACGTTCAGTAAGTTTTGATGGAAAGCATCATACTGGTGATGTTTACTATGTTAAGGGTTTAAGGCAGAATTTTTTGAGTGTTGTTCAGATGTACAAAAAAGGATGTGATCTTGTGTTTAAGGATGAGAAATGTGAGATCCAGAAAGGATCTAGAACATTGATTGCTACAGGAAAGAAATTTGAAGGGAATATTTATCAGCTTAAGGGTGCAAATGGAAGATTCTTTATGACACAGATAACTGATAGCTAGTTATGGTATAGGATAATGTGTCACATGAATTTTGATAACTTGGAAAGGATTGGTGTTGTTTAGGCCGTGAGAGAATTTACCAAGAATTACAAAGCCTGTCAATGCTATTTGCAGGAATTGTCAGTTTGGGAAGCAAGCAAGAAGTCATTACTTACCAAGAGAAAAGTCTACTATTGGATTACTAGATTTGGTTCATAGATACCTCTTTGGTCCTATGAGAGTGTGAATTCTACTTGGTGAAAAGTAATTTATACTTTTAATTGATGATTATTCTAGATATGCATGGGTTTTATTTCTTAGATAAGAATTAGATGCATTAGATAGATTCAAGGCATTCAATGCTATGGTTGAAAATAAAGTGAATTCAAAGATAAAATGCTTAAGATCTAACAAAGGTGGAGAATTCACCTCCCATGAGTTCAATATGTTTTTTGAAGTGCATGGACTAAGGATACAATTATCTTCCCCGATAACTCCTTAGCAGAATGGAGTTGTTGAAAGGAAAAATAGAATAGTTCAAGAGGTTGCTAGGTCAATGATCATGGAAGCTAGATTACCAGAAGTTTACTAAAAAGAATTTATTCATACTGTTGTATATGTATTCAATCGAGTTCAAGAAAGAGCAAACAATACAAATACTCCCTATGAGCTATGGCATGGAAGAATTCCTACAATTAAATATTTCAAGGTATTCATCCAAGCAAATTCTATATTAGAAGAGATGAAGAAACTTTCAGAAAGTTGATGCAAGAAGTGATGAAGGAATATTTCTTGGATACTCTACCAAAAGCAAGGCATACAAATGTTTCAATAAAAGACTGAGAAAGATTGTAGAAAGCTCGAATGTGAAGGTTGATAAAATAGTGAAGACTTCTATTGATATTGATGGATATGTGTTTGATGAACATGACTATTCAAGAATAGAAGAAATTGTGGAAGAATAGGATAAAGATGAGAAGGAAAAATAGAATGAACATAATGAAAGAGAAGATGCTCATGTGATGTCCCCCAAGACACTGAAATATGTACAAAGGAATCATTCAGAAAATAAGATTATTGGAGACAAGACAAAAGGTGTGTTAACTAGAAGCAAAGTTGCTGCTGAAGTAAAGTTGTGTTTATGCTCTGACATTGAGCCGAAGATAGTAAGTGAAGCCTATAAAGATGAATATTGGAAGGAAGCAATGAAAGAAGAACTCTTTCAAATTAAGAAGAATCAGACTTGGGAACTGGTCCCAAGATCGATAGACAAAAATATTATTGGATCGAAATGGGTATTCAAAAATAAGTTTAATGAGAATGGAGAAGTTGTCAGAAATAAAGCAAGGCTTGTGTGTAAAGGCTACTCACAAATAGAAGGAACAAATTTTTAGGAGAAATTTTCCCCAGTAGTAAGAATGGAAGCTTTAAGGATGTTATTAGCATTAGCTACTTATAAAGATTTCAAAATCTACCAAATGGATGTTGTAATACCCCCCGTGTTTGTTAAGACTTGATACTTTCTATGGTTTTGCTTGATACTTTGAGACTTTGATAGTTACTGTTTGTTGTTTGGATTGGTTGATGGGATAGTTTAGACTACTTGATGATTATGCTAATTTATTTGATGACATGGATATTATGATATGACATTATGGTTACATTTGATTGGTGATGTTTTATATGAATGCAATAGTATATTGTGATGTAATAGACTAGTAATTATTTCATGATGATATGATGTGATCAGTTTAGTTTAACAATG
This sequence comes from Sequoia sempervirens, assembly GCA_007258455.2. Lineage (NCBI taxonomy): Eukaryota > Viridiplantae > Streptophyta > Pinopsida > Cupressales > Cupressaceae > Sequoia > Sequoia sempervirens. The sequence goes on from VDFB02224249.1 coordinate 16,649, forward strand.
TTACTTTATACTTGATGTTGTAATTGTTATTATAGGTTTTGTGAGGGGACAATGTAGCATCACTCGTTCATGAGTTCCCTGCTATGTTATGATTCCTTCTCACAATGTGATGTATTTGTTTATATATGTTGTACACAACCTTGTTTGTATGCAGGAATTGCAGGAGTAAATTCTCGATTCCACCTACTTTGGCAGGACAGAGCGAGCATTAAATTATCCCAACAGGCATGATGTTGAAACAAAGATGACAAGGAAGTCACCCTGTCCCAAGTCTGTCAACCCATCATGTGTCTAGTGGTATTGTGCGTCTTTGAATTTGGTCATTTATGCATTATATGATAGTTGTCTTTTGTGAGTGTATTTATGTTATTTATTTAACGTTGGTGTTGTTATGCATTAGGTGGATTAATAGTATGATGTAATTTAAATGATTAAATAATTAAAATGAATGTTATTGGTAATTATTGGAATAACTTTATTAAAATTTAAAAGTATTAAATTAAAAGCTATATAATAAATTAAAGATAAATAAATAAATAGTATAAATAGTATTATTTAAAAAGTTTCCATTGGATAATTTAATTTAATAGCAAGTTGAGAATAATTAAGAGAATAAAAAATTTAAATTTTTTAAATGTGATAGGAAAATTAGTAAAATTGAAATTAAAATTAAAGACTTTAGTTCGAATAGAAAAATCAACAGAAGAATTAAAAAAGACCAATGAATGTTCAGATTTTGTGAAAAAGCTGGTGAAGAAATAGAAAATTTCTTTTTCATTTCAATTTTTGGGTTTTCAAAAATAGAAGAGGATATCTTTTTATTTAATAGGAAAAAGAAGAAGAGTTATGCATGAGAAAATTTCATAGAAGCTGTAAAAACACTTCACTCTGTAAAACTTTGCTTTCTCTTTCATTGTTTTCTGGGGAAAAGCTCTTCTGATTAGAAAAGTAGATTAAGAATTGGATGGAAGAAATTTGTGGAGAAGTTATGTAGAAGGGAAGGGAGTTTTTCGAAAAGGCTTGTGGGAATCAAAAGAAGGCTTCGTCAACTTCTCGGCAAGTGCAAGACTCTAGGTTCCTTTATTGATCTTTCACTGCTTGTTAAATCTGAAATGGAAAATATGTTATCTGTATAAGAAAAATTATTTGGGGGTTTTAGAATAATTGTGTTCTTATCAATTTACTGGGTAACAGATTAAGGAAATAAATTATTGTTTGAAACTTATGGAAATATTTTGTATGTTTGTAATTTTTTTTATGAGAAATTTGGTTTCCTCTCTAAAATAAATGGATATACATATTCATGTATATATATATACATAAATATATTTATCAATTTCTATAAAAAGTGCTTGGAAATATATATATATATATATATATAGATATTCACACACAAAGGTATATACATATATATATATATATATATATATATATATATATATATATATATATATATATATATATATACAATTTTGAATTTTCTTTGGGTCAAACTTGTGTGGCAGTCGAAATTGTTATTTGTGCTATGGGGAGGGTCAGCCTCGGCTGTAACCCCCACTCCCTAGCCATATGCTCTATGGTTGCGTTGTAGTCAATGGGACTGCCACGACAATCCAATGGACTGCTTGCACAATCCTTTGTATTGTGCGGGCCTTGTGTTGGGGTATAAAACTTTATTTATATATATTTTTATATAATATATATATATATATATACTCAGTGGCATTCAAACACTCCTATCATCCCAACATTATTAATTGATGAAAATAAATAGAATATTTATATATATATAATATAAATATATAGATATATTGATTTCTTTTGTGATTGTGAAATTATAAATATGACTGTAATTTATTAATGGAAAAGGGAAAATTATATAACAGAATTATTATTAATTTTTTTTATTTCAAAAATTATATTATGGAAAATGGAGATTAGTCATATCTATTAGTTGTGAATGAAATAAAACGAATTGTTGTATTTCAGAATTTGTTTTCGTAATTACAAGTGTGTGGAAATTATTATGTTAGCTTGTATTATGAATGTTGGGTTCTTATTGGCCTTTAATTATTTCTATGTTATCTCTTTTGGTCTTTATCAATGTGGGAACCCAGTGTGTCTAAGGAAACCTATTTAGTGTATTGTGGTCTTAGAATTCCAGAGGCATGAACCAATTTCTAAATGGTGTTTTATCTTTTGTTTTTGATTATGACAAGTTTGATGTGGCATCATAGTTGGATTCTTATGAAAGTGTTGTACTAGATTTTATTGAGAATTTTAATTATGTGCTTTTGGAAAGATGGGTAATGCCTCACATGTATTCAGTTGAGATTTAATGTTTTGTTCTATGTTGGTACAACCCTTGGTTTTGATTATGTTTCAGGTCTCTAGGGAGAGTGGCTCTTCGTGGGGGTCGGTGCCTCAAATAGGAGGAAGGTCCAGGATAACGCATGCAAGAGTTAGAGTAAAAAGTGTAAACATAATTTAAGAATTTAGGGGGTTGGGTAGTAATGACATTAATAAGATAAATATAGATGCCTCATCTATTCATTAGGGCTTCCGCATAATAATAGTGGATTGAGAAGGCCATGGTTGGCAAGGTCGTTACCTCGTCCTCATGAGAGGTTAACGGCTCCGCATGAGTCACCCTATGGGGCCGGCACCTCAAGTAGGAGGAAGGGCTAGGATAACCATAGATGGGGGTCGGTGCCTCAGGCGGCCAGGAGAAGCTGGCGCCTAGAGGAAGGGCCAAGATAACCCATGTAGGACTATGCGATGACACTCTCCCCTAGGACCCCTTATGATTTGTTATCTTTGCAAGCCTCTGGAAGAAATTTATTGATGTGATGTTATAAGATTTATTGTTGCTATGTTTTGGAAGTGATCTCTTGATGTTATGTATATGATTTATGGTTGCTTTGTTATGGAAGTGGTTTATTGTTGATATGTCTTGGAAGTGGGTTATTGTTGATATGTTTTGGTAGCGGTCTATGGATTGTTTGCCTTGTGATTTATTGATGATATGTTTAATAATTTAATATTGATATGTTTGGTATCTACCAATGTGTTGTTGTGATCTATGTACTCTTGTGTTACTATTGTAGAGCTATGTCTTGTTGTTGTTCTATTGACATCCTTGGTCAAGGTTTCCTCCTTGTTATCTCCGAGCACGAGGGGTGGGTTTTTTTTTAAAACCCATGTGGTCAGGTGGAATGTGCTCTGTACCCCATTGGGTTCCCCATCAGCGTTCGTGCAATACCATCTAGATGGAGCTTGAGCTAGAATTTTCTTGTAGCCAGATGTTCATAATGTAATTCAAATATTCTATTGTATTGATGTATCATTCCCACATGTATGGGAAGTAATGATGTAACTCATGCATATGAACCATGTAATGTATTAGAAATTGATATAATATAAAATGTACCTTTGTAATCATTTGTGACTTATGATATTGACCTTGGTTTTATGTTATGTGGTGTATCTATGTATTAAAATATATGTATGGACTCTTTGGAGTTAGCCTTGGTTTATCTTTGGTAATCGAATTTATGTAATGATCTTGGTGAATGTAAAGTTAGTTAAGTTAATTGGCATTTATCTTTATCTTTCGTTATGGGTTAGATTTAAGTGATGTAACATCGTGTGCCCCAAAGGACTTGGGTATTTGAAAGTGTATCATGTAATGTAACAATGTATAATGGTACTCTATATGGGTGTTTGCAAGTGTATCATTCAATGTAACAATGTATAATGGTACTCTATATGTTACTTAATATATTACTTTGTATTTAAAAAATAAAATAAAATTGTGTGCATAATAGTTGTCCTTTGGGGTTTGCACGACGAGCATTACAGATGTCAAGTCAACATTTTTTAATGGTGAGCTAGAAGAAGTCTACATGGAACAATTGGAAGGATTTTAGTTAATAGATCAACCAGATATGGTGTGCAGATTGAAGAAAGATTTATATGGATTGAAGCAAGCTCCTAGAGCCTGGTATGCAAGGTTAGACAAGTATCTGATTCAACAAGGATTTAACAAAGGTATGGAAGACAATAATTTGTACTTTAAGACTGAAAATGTGAAAATATTGATTGTAGTTGTATATGTTGATGACATTATATTTTGAGGAAATGAAAAGATGTGCAAGATGTTTGCGGAAGAGATGCAAAAAGAATTTGAAATGTCTATGTTTGGGGAGATGAATTTCTTTCTTCAGCTATAGATTAATCAAACAAAGAAAGGAATTTTCATCTCACAGTCTAAGTATGCGAGAGAGATGTTAAAAAAGTTTGGGATGGATGGTTCCAAACCGGTAAGTACTCCTATGGTGACTGGTTGCAAGTTGGGTAAAAATGATGATTCACCTAAGGTTGATTAGAGCAAGTATAGATCTATGATTGGTGGACTACTATATTTGACTGCTACTAGACTAGATATTATGAATGTGATCTATCTTGTAGCTAGATTTCAAGAAGATCTGAAGGAAACACATGTTGTAGTTAAAATAATATTCGGATATTTGAATGGCACTCCAGTTTATGGATTATGGTACCCTAAAGATATTGACTTTACACTTAGTGCTTATACAAATGCAGATTGGGTCAGAAGTATAGATGACATAAAGAGTACAAGTGGTGGTGCATTCTTTCTTGGATGCAGGTTAGTGGCATGGCTGAGTAAGAAGCAAGAATCAATTTCTTTGTCTACTATTGAAGCTGGGTATATTGTTGCTACATCTTACTGTACACAAGTTCTATGGATGAAACAAACATTGAAAGAAATCACAGTGCTATATGATGATCCCATTTCTATCTTCTATGATAATTCAAGTGCAATTAAAATTTTGAATAATCTTGTGATGCACTTCAGAATGAAGCATATATATATTAGATATCATTTCTTGAGAGAGAAGGTCATGGAGAATGAAGTAAAGCTTGAGTATGTTTCGACAAAAGATTAGATTGTAGATATATTTACAAAGGCTCTTCCTAAAGATACTTTTGAGTATCTCTAGGAGAAGTTAGGGGTTACTGCCCCTCCTTTCATAAAATATGATGCATTTGGAGATGCATCAGTCTGGTGGATTCATGGTTCTCTCTTTTTGGATTGATGTTTTGGTGGCTACCTCTTAGGGGGAGTGGGTAGTTTCAAGTGTTGTCATTATAAGTATTCTGCTATAATGTCAAAGGAAGATTTGGAAAACATATCTTTTTTTTCCTTTTCCATTGATTTCAAACGGGGAGAGAAAGCATGTGAAAAGGAGAGAAAGGTAATGAGAGAAAGCAGGAGATGATTTTCTGAGGGGGAGAGGCAAAAAGAAAAATCTTGAGAACTAGTGTGGTTTCTTTGATGGTTTGTAACACCCCTCCTTTTTGTGCTTTGTTAATCAGGCAATGTTTTCCTATGTTATGCTTCGATCATGTTAACATGTGAATTAATGATGCTTTATGCCTTGATTATGTTAATAATGTTAGCTTTGTCAGTTAGTGATAATGTATTGCTGAAGGGGACGGGGTTGTATCACTCACTGCGCCCTATGATTCTCGTAGATTTCCTCTTTCACGGTGTGTCGTGATCATATTATGTATATATGCACGCCATGGTTTTGCTGCGGTGTTGGGCGTACATGACATTGACTCCACTTGGTTTCCGTGTCTCGAAGGTCCATCAATTCAACGGAAGCCTGACTGGGAGATAGTAGCTAGGGCTTCCGAACCAGGTCGTCACCCTAGTCATAGCGTGTTGTTGGGTTGTCGTCAGGATCAGTTGTTTTAGCTTGGTCAGTTCTCCTTGAGTGTTTATTTAATTTCAAGTTTAAAGTTTATTAAATGGCTTGCGTAGTTTGATTAATGATTAAATGTGTTTAGTTGCAAGCTAAAAGTGATTAAATAGCTTTTGGAGATTATAAATGATGAATGTTTTGTCTTATGGAGATGTTGAAAAATTAGTGATTAATTAATTAATTTAATTGAATTAATAAAATAATCTAATTTTGAATTAGACTTATTTTATTGATAATTTGAATTAATTGTGTGAATTAATTAAATTATCCCTATGAATTAAAAGTGTAAAAGATTTAATTCTTTTGTTGAATGTAAAGTGCTAAAATATTTGAATTCAAATTGGAATTAGAAAGTTGTTTAAAGTTATTAAAAATTCAATGTTTTCTTATGCAAAGACTTTGGGGTAGAAAAGATATTTTCTGAATTAGTTGACTATTTTGGAAAGATATTTTGTGAAGAGTTGAATATAATTCTGAAATTGAATTTAGTGTGAATTTGAAAGTGAGTTGCATTTGCATTTTGAATTTAATTAGAATTAGAATTTGAATTAGAAATTGAATTTGAATGTGAATTTGGGGAGTTTGGAAAAAAGGGTATATTTTATTTTAGGGTTTTCTTTCAACCTCTCCATGGATTCTTGGTTTTGAATGTTTTGGTGGAGAGGCTTGGAGGAGGCAAAAATGGTGGAGTTGAAGGATTGCTTGGAAATATCCATGTGGAAGCTTGTAAATCTTGGAGAAAACATAAGGTTCTATACTTTCTCCTTTCATCTACTTGCTCATTTGGAATGAATGGAAAATATAGTTTAGATTCAATGAAAATTCTTGAAAAAACTCTTAAAGTTGCTAAATGGTAGATAGATTTGGAAATTGAAACCATGCAAGAAGTTATACCAAGTTATTGAAGGAAAACTCAATATTAGAAATAGGTTTTGAAAACCCATGTTGTTGTTTTGAATAAGTTCTATTTTTTTGAAATGGGTGGGGATTATTTTCATAATTTGTTTATGAAATCAAATTTGGGTGTATGTTTTTGTGAACACAACCATTTACTTCAAAAATGGGTGATACCCACAAATATATATTCTAATATATATTTGTTATTGTTAGAAAATTTTAAATTTTGGTAAAACCTTGAAGTTCATTGGCCTTTAAAATATTTTATTATAACGCAGTAGGTGGAGGTCAAACCTCAACCTTCGCTGCCAGCCATCTTTACCAGCCTTTGGTGAGCGGCACCAGATTAGCCCGCCACCGGCAGGGAGTATGGGCGCCGCGGTGAATCGAAGGCGACAGTTCACTACCGTCAGCTGGTCGCAGGTGTGGAGCACACAGTTCGGCCGCCATGGCGAAGTTCTGCGCCGTGGCTTCGCCCCTCTTTTAAAAATAAAATAAATCAAAACAAAAAAAAAATGTTATTTCATTTTTAAAATGTTGGTTATTGTTATTTAACCTAACTTTTGTATTTATATATAATTTATATTATATTTTGCATATTATATATATATAATAATTCATATTGTATATATTTAATAAAATATAATATATTTTAATATATATATATGAAATTTAAGGGATTTTAGTAGAAGATCAAAATATGTTTTATGATTGATCATGAGGATTTAAAAGTAGGAAATAATTAGAAAATAAAATATTGTTTTATTTGATATATTTTATTCAATGTGAATTTAAATTTAAAGTGATATAAATTATTTTATTGCAAATAAAATATTATTTAGTGGGTATATTTAAATAATGTTAAATGTTAAACTAGAACTTCTAAACGATCTTGTGATTATTATGATTGCGGAACTGAGAGTAAAGGATGAATTTATTTGTTAACTTAAATGTTTTTTTTATCAAGTGATTTATCTTTAGGATGTGATCATGGAATTTAGAGAGAACGGTTGACTTAAATTTTAACCAGATAGCTACATTATTAAAGTGTTTTGATTATGAGTATGGTTGTGAAATTTAGAGTAAATGATCTATTCTTTAAATTTTTCAATGTCGTGAAAAGGAAAGGGATCAATTGATTGGATAAATGCAAGTCATGAAACCTGTGTTTGAGTGGATTTAGGAAATCCGAATTTTAGTTTATTTAATTGCTTGAAATACTTTTAATGTTTATTCTTTCTTATTCGATGATGGCAGTATAGAGTCATTATTTGAAGTCTTCCTGATAGGGGATTTGTATCCTGTTGTGGGTTGCCTTTATGAAAGTCAACTTTTGGTGTGTCGTAGAAAATGTGCATAATTATACCTTGTGGATCACCGGTTTTCACGAACGGGGATTTGTGCCTCCTTAGGTGTAGGAGAGGATAATGCGATTTGGTTTCCTCCAAGGTTGGAGTGGGTTTTGTATGTTGTTTTCCTCCAGTGTTGGAGTAAGTTCCTTGTTCTATTTCCTCCTTGGTTTGGAGAGGTCGTGTTATCTAGTTTCTTCTTGTGGTTGTGTTGTCGTTAGGAGAGTGGCTCTTGGTGGGGGTCCGACACACAAAGGGGCGCCAGGGTAACTCACATAGAGTTTAACTAAGTGATAATTTAAATGAATTAATGGGGATCTTCCAAACTAATAAGATAATGAATGCCTCTCTCGTGAAGCAAGTGAATGATAAGGCTCGAGATGAGATGAGACGCATAGTTTTGCATGAGGGTCCAGCGCCGGTAGAGGCAAGCCAGGGTAACCCAAGATGGGGGTCCGGTAGCCTAGGAAGGTTGAGCTAGGGTAACTCATGGCAATTTATGTATGACACTCTAGCCTAGGAAGGTTGAGCTAGGGTAACTCATGGCAATTTATGTATGACACTCTTCCTATGTCGACAGTTAGTCAGTTATTGAGCGTTGTACATGATCATTGTTCTCTAGAAGCATTGTAACTTCGTGTTAAGTGATGTTGTGACTGTAGTGGCTAAGTGGCATTGTGTTTGTAGATGTTAAGTGGCTTTGTGATTGTAGTTGTTTCAATTCAGTTTTGTGTAAGCCTGTGTCTAGTGGTAGATGGTCATGTCTAGGAAATCCTTGTTACTATCTCCTAGCACGGAGGGAGTGGGGCCTTTGGGTTCCACGTGGTCGGGTGGCGTGCATCTTTCTGTTGGTTCTTCTTCGTGTTCGTGCGTTCGTGATTTCCAGTTGGAGAGCTCGTGGGAATCAGTTCTCCTCATGCCTTGTTCTCTCAGTTCTTATTGTATTTTAATACCCCTCAGTTGTTATCGAGGTGGAATTTGTAATATGTAATCTTTTGGTTGGATTTACCTCATTCGGGGAATGAGTGATGTAACCTTATTGTTTAAATGTTAAATTGGAATCTTGAGGCATTTATTATCCTTGTTGTAATTTATCTTGCATGGAATGTATGTTGTCTCATTTCATGCATAATGTTTCGCTTTATATTAATGTTATTTGATACGCATATAATTCGGGTTCGGTGGCCTTGAGGTTTTGGTATAATATGTATTCACCTTTATGCTATTTGTATTTAAAAAAAAAATTGGCACGCTATGGTGAACTTCCTCTAGGGTTATGGCGGCATTACACATGGTATCAAAGCCTAGGTTTAAACACTGGGAAATTTAGGATTATGTTGGACCCATTATGTTGTAAGTTGTGTAGGTTTATACTCTAGGCACTATGAGCCCATTGTATTGACCTAGTTGTTTTTCTCTTTCGTGTTGTTTTCATTTTGGGTTGATTTCTCTTGGTTACCTAGAAGTTGTCATTAAGTGGTATAGGTCCAATGGCAGCAAACTAGTGGAACGGTAGATCCCCTGCGGTGCGGCGCACGCAACTTATCCTCATTGGAAGAACGCGATTATGGACAATTGTGGTAGTAGGTGAGATTTGAGGTGTTGTGGTGGACAAATAATCAGTTTGTTATTGCTTCCACCCTTGCATGTCTTTGGTTAAATGCTTTTGTGAGGATTAGGCTCGCAAGCCTACCTAGAGGTGTGTTTTGTTTGGCTTCCTTCTTGTTGCTTGGCTCTTTCATTGTGTAAAGGGTTGAGACCCTTGAGTGGTTCTTGAGTGTGGTTGTAGTGTGCTTCTTGGGTGTGTTCCAAGTGCTTGTGGGGGCGAGATAGTCATAGACCTCTTTCCTTGTGTGCCTTAGTATGGCGTTTGTATCTTATGAGAAAATGTTTAAGTATTCATGAAGGTTTGTTTCCTAGATCAAACCTTGGGTAAAGGACCTAAGTCCCCAAGTTGCACTCATTTTTTTTGAAAAAGGTATAATGTAAATAGAAAACCATTTTGTAGTATGTAAAAGTTTAGAGAAATAAAGGATTAGTGAAACCATAGTATGAAAACGATAATTGCATAATAGGTACATCTTGTTGGTGAGGCCTATAGTCCCCAACATTATAGTTAAGTTTTAAGAAATCATGTTGATGATTAGATTATTGTACCTAGATTCAAAATGAAAAATGTTGAATGAATGTTGAAGTGATAATGTTGTATATCTTGTCTGGAGTAAACTTGGAATGATATTGATTTATGTGTGATTTTATGGAGTTTGTAATAGGGGAACTTGCAGGCTTCCAGGAGTAAGCCTGACCCTAGGGGGGGAGGATGTAACACCCCTCCTTTTTGTGCTCTGTTAATCAGGCAATGTTTTCCTATGTTATGCTTCAATTATGTTAACATGTGAATTAATGATGCTTTATGCTTTGATTATGTTAATAATGTTAGCTTTGTCAGTTAGTGATATTGTATTGGTGAAG